>JARHVA010006484.1:0-12500 GCA_037957365.1 Torreya grandis | reverse complement strand
GTTGAGCATTCAATTAAATTATTTCCATTTGTGGTAAAGGGAGATTTTAAAGTGGATTGCTATATTACCGACTATTTCTTATGGAATTTAAATAAAATAGTTGTAGTTTATGGTGGGTTGTAAAAATGTTGGAAATACAAATTATTTATTACTTTATTTTTAATTATGTCATACAAATATATATTGATATTTGGAATATACACATACTACTAATTTTTTCATTATTTCAAGTACAAGAAGAATTGAGGCATTAGGCCATTCAAGTTCAATATAAGATAGCATGTATCCGATAATAATTAAAAGGGAGGGGGGTATATTTTGGTATAAATTAGTCATGATGTCAATTAATTCTCTTAGTTGAGATTTATACTTGAATTGGTACCTTGTATAGTTGACATTAATAATTTATCAGTAAAGTTGATAGTGTAATAGCTGAAGGCTATCCCATTATAGGCATATATAAAAATTATAAATTTAAATTTAAATACAACACCATATAAACACATTAAAATAGTGTTGATTATTCTTTCATCTATATATGTTGCATTTTTTAATGCTAATTTAGATTAATGGGTGAGATTAATCTAATTAGGATTAAACTTTGAAATGTAATTTAGATCAATAAATATGGAATTCAAGGACACATTTCATTGTATAATTGAAAATTGGTGACAAGAAAATTGACCTATTATTTATTCAATTTTAGAACTAATTTATTGTCTATGTTGGGTTAGTTATGAAAGATCGAACCAGTAAGCTAGTTGATACTAACCTACTAGTCTAAACTAATCTATAAGGAAATAGGAAATAATTACCATATGAATACATGTGACTATATTTACTTATTCTATGTATGTGATCATGATCCCTAATGATGCATGTAGATCCAAAAAATAACCTCCTTTGGCTAAAACCCTAGATGTGCTTGTCAAGGCTAAAAAACCTATATAAATGTGGGTATTATAAAGGGAAAATATGATCCTAATAACACCTACCTAATTATTGGCCATTACCTATGTATCCAACATTCCAAAGATGGAAATCAAGTCACATGTGGTTCTCCCACCTAGTGTAATTATGTAATTATGCTCCTTCACTATGTGTATACAACTAATGACTGATATTGGTACTTTAAACTTGGTTTTTGAATTAAATTTTTCTATAAAATTTTGATTTCTTTATAATTTAATTATGACTAATCTCAGTTATAATTTTTAAAATTAGGAAGAATAGGTCATATTTGTGATGGGTGTCATTATTACCCCTTCATTTAACCAACATATATTGGTGTCTATTCTTAATAAGGTAGTGCCTAAAGCTATTTCAAGTAAGGTAATTTAATGATTTTAGGTTAATATTACTTGATTTTGGGGTCTTTTGGTTGTTATGCTAATCTATATCTACTTCTAACTTCTAAGCTACTGCTTGGAAATAAACAATCTTTGTAGAAAACATAAATAACCCAATCTAATCTAATTTTTAGAATATGGAAATGATTCACACAACTATAAAATAAACCTATTCAAATCACTCTTGAGAAATTAAAATAATATCAAATCATCACTTATTAACTAAAATTAATCATAAATATATATTTTTAGAATCTGTAAGAATGAAACAAATGCTTATGCTAGAAATAACAAATTGACTACTCAATCTATCATGTAGGTTTTCAATCTTAATTATAAAAACATATATCTATATCAATTTTAAAATGAAATTAATACAAAATCAAATTATAACTACTAAATAATTATCCTATCTCCTTAGGGAGTGGGCCCTTGCTCACCTTTAGATCTAGGTTCAAATCAATTTAGCTCTAAGTTTTGTTTCAACACATAGATTGAGAAAAGAAACTACTGAAATACTTTGTATTTTAGAAAAGAACCAAAATTACAATATCTCTATATGTATATTTAAAATTTATATATCCAATCATGTATCTATCTATCTATTTATTCTATACAAAGAAACTATTTATCCTACATCCTAGGTAACAACTTTATTGATTTAAAATAAGAAGGTATCTATCTATTTATTCTAGATAGATTGGGTGATATATTTAGAACAAAAGGTCATTATAGTGAGATATTTAAGGATTCAAAGAATATATAGACACCAATTTATACTCCTAAATATATCAACCAAATATTTACATATATTGATACTCATATTTTTTATCTTCATCGTTGCAACCTAGAGTAACAACTTAAGAAAATGGAAGACTAAATAGAAATAGACAACTATTTATATACATGAATAGAAATGAAAATTTCAAAAAAATTCCTCCATATTTTCATAAAGAAGTTGGATAATCTATATGAACCCTTTGGAATATACTATGATCAATTCTAGAGCAAACTAGGTCAATCCATAGAAAAATTGGTACAATCTATAACTTACTATCAAAATCTGTAGCTAATTGTCAAAATCCACAACTAACTATCAAAATATACAACTAAATGTCAAAATCCATAGTTAACTATCAAAATCCATAACAATATTTAGAATCCATAGCAGGGTCCTAAATGGTTCATTCTTTGTCTTAGATCCTCATTGTCTTCTCAAAATCTTGTTAAAACTCATATTAATACTACTATTGCCTATACATGTCAAAATGTGGAGCCTAAAACATGAAAATGTTAAAAAAAGTGCAAAAAAGATAGACTTAGACTTTACATGAGTTTATATAGATAAAATAATCTATTTCCTACATTATGCAAGTTCTAAATATCAAGATTAAATATAATGCTCAACCATTTGACATATTTAAGACCATAAACTAGAGTAATAATAAGTCATTTTATGGACTCATCATCTCCCCCACACATTACCTTTTGTAAGTCCCTATTAAAAAATATATCCTTAGTCTCCATAGTTATGAACTATCTACTATAGCTTAATACTCAAATCATAAATGGAATACAGATCTCATTAAAGTATTCTCTGATGATGAGTGAAACCCATATCCCTTTACCCAAAGTGAAGCCAAATATCAAACTATTCCTCAGACTAAGGTCCTGTATTCTACCATGGGGACATAGGAGAAAGTAGTAAGGGAGGTTTGAACCTCATTCCTATCCATAGATTTATTCCATCCCTTTGTAAAACATCTAAAATTATCTACACAACAACTTTAGCTCTTCTCAAACCCCACTAAATGGTAGTGGGCGACAACACTTCTCTTCATCTTAATGGAACTGGTAGCATGTACTAACATTATATACAAGCCACCACTACATCATCAAAATTATGTTGAACAAACACCTCAAAGTTGAGAAGGCCATCCTATAAGGTGGAGAGATAATGATCATGAATTCTTGGTTGTTGGTAAAATCTATGAAAATTTTCTAATATATATTGTGCATTACCAAATTAATGCCTAATGCATAAACCAACATCTTGTGCAATATTCATGTGATCATTATATCTTTCCTTACAACCAATTTGATTTCTATATGTAGATAGTAGAGCTCTAATATGAAGTTCCCACAAATAGATTTACCAAGAAATCATTTGTATTACCTAGAATAATGTCACACAAATAAAATTCATAAAGTAGATCTTGCTTGTCAAAAGTACTATTTTGGAATGCTATCATGAAGTCATCATTGGTATTTATCTCATTTGGTAAATCAAAAGATATCTACAATAATATCCATCTAAGGAACTATTCATGTAAAAATATGTTATATGCAGAAGAAAGAATTGTATAGAATAACTACTTTTTACTTAATTGACATATAAATTGAAGAGCTTATTTGATCTGCTCTTCTTTTTGTTAAACTTGAGTTAGTTCTTCCTATATTTTTTATTTATCTTTCTTAAGAAGATGGTTTTCCTTCTTAAGTAGATGATTTTATCTCTTCATTTCTTTAAGTTCTGAGTGGACTTGGTCCCATTGATTTTTTGCTTTTAAAACAAATAAAATAGTCTAACAACCTTGTTCTACCATCACCCTAGGAGGAACATTAGAAGAGTTATAACCTAGTTGGGTTCTTAGCCTAACATTTTTCATTTCAGTTTTTAGAAGATTCCTCCTTAAAGAAATGTTATCTTCCTTAAGTGATCTAGTATGGATCCATACATAAATGATTTCATCTTCTTGCTCATCTAATTTCTATAAGGAATACATTTCAAAAAATTTAATTTGTTTCATTAAATGAGCAATCACAAAATCTTTGTTTTTAACTGAAAAAATTAGTTTAGTTATATCCTCTACATTTTGTTTAATAGTGGATTCTAGCTAGAACAAGGCTAGAACATGTTGGATTTCTACATGATCTACTTCCTTTGAAGGTTGTCCCTCCTCTTCATTCATAGGGGCTTTTCTTTTATCTCTCATCTACTATGTGCAAGGAATAAGACTCTAATCAGGAATAGTCTTAGTAAAGTAATTAGCTAAATCTTTATGTGGAAAAAAGGTTTCCTCCTCTTGTCTTTTTTGAGCTTCACTACTAGTGGTTGTGGGGTTTTGTCTCAAGTTATCTAGTGTCTTTGGAGCAATGGTCTCATCACTATCAATTTCTAGGATCAATCTTCTTCTTCTCTTAAGAGGGTGAAGAGCTTCTGTATATAGAGTTTCCTAAGTTTTTAGATGGGAGATAGGGTCTAAAATATACTCTTCTTCAACAATCTAAATGGTTTTTTGGACATGATTAACTTGAGAAACATATTGTTAGCTTCTAGTAGAGGATAAGAGTCTTAATTTTCTACTCATTGGCTCATGAGGAGAGACCATATGAGGAGCATTTATGGTTTGTAATGGAACATTATTGGTTATGGATCTTATGTTGTGGGTGAATTTAGAGGAAATTTCTTTAAAATAAATTTTTGGTGAGGTTTTTGAACTAGATGCATGCATATGTGCATGAATTTTTTTAACAAGTTTAGGGTTTTTTTCTTTCCTTCATAGAAGACAACCCAAGCTTCCATTCCATTTTCTTGTTGTAAAAATTGATGTTGAATAATGATCTGAATCAACCCATGATGGCATGTGATATAAGGGTTTTTATCACACCTCATGGCTATAACCTAAATAGATTGTAGGAGGAATGAGAGTAAATTTATCTTGTGTTGAGGTTGTTGAAAACCATATCTTAAATGAATTAACATTATTAACACCATACAACTCAACACACTACATTTTCCCTCACATGTTAAATATTTAATGATCCAAAAGGAAACTAACCTCATGGTTCAGGTAGAGACTCTCTACTTACCCCTTTTATTCTTCCTTTGACATCTTCCATGAAAACTAGTGTCGATTCTCCTTCACTACTAAATTTTTTGACAAGATCATGAAATGAATATTTCCATGCTATGAAACTTCTTCCTCTAGAATTCCTGATAATTTTTTTAGGACTTTCATGGAAAAGGGTATTTGAACATCTCAAACTATAGAGAAATCAAGTTTTAGATGAAGGACAATTTTTGTTACCAATGCCTCATCAAACCCTTAGAATTTGAGAGAAAAGTCAAGCCATCCAACTACAACCAATATCTCTTTTACTGATTCATTTTCCAATAGATCATTTGAATTTTCTAGTTTTGATTTCTTCTTCAACCCCAATTTTGAACTCTGGTTTTGTATAGACACAGTCAATTTTTCACAATGATTTCAAAAAGAAACTAAATTGTGCTTGCATAATGATTAGATGGAAATAATATCCCTTGAGGGTTTAGATTGTAGAATTACTCAAAAAATGATAAGTAATAATGACAATATCAATTAAAAGTAATGATAGCTTAATTTTTGTTTTATTTATTTGAAATAATTCCATCATCAATTCCTTTTAGCTCTTATTTATTGTGTTTATATAAATGACACATAATTATAATGATTTTTCATTATGAAACACTTTTCATGATGGGAAGGGGTATTATCCATAGCACTTGATTTGGAATTTCAAAATATGACATTTTGAAGTGAATTTTTGCTAACATCATGAATTTTTACCTCCTTATATCACCATATGAGAAAATTTTATATCAATGGGTTTGAGGACATACATGCAATCTTAGACATCTAAAACTAAGACTTAGTAGAAAAATAAATACCTTACCTTACAAATATCATTATTTTCCTTATTATTCTTCCTTATCTATTCTTTCACAGAATAAATTGCCTGAATTAGTCTTTAAAAAATAGTAAAACAAATAATAGCATTAAATTTATTTCTTTGGAACCAACTAAATTTATGAACTAACCTTTTTTTTTTTTTTGCCTTGACCAGCCATTTATTGGTTTTCTATTCAAGGCTCATTATTTAGTGCATGCGTAGCCAGTAAGCTAGTTTTTTGAACATGCTTGTCAACAATGTCCCAAAAGATTTTCATTACTGAATTTTTTTATGTTTTATATTTTTTTTGAACATTTTTAGAGAATAAAGGGATCCTCTTCCTTTATTTAGGCCAATTTTTGTCTTTAAAGATCAGTTATCATGGAAGACTTAAGTTCTTTTATGGCACCAAACTCATTTTGTACTAACTAAATAAATTCCTCTTTGACAGTAGGCTTATGATATACTTTTAGATGATGTTCATTGACAAGAAGTGTTTTTTGATTTCTATCTATAGGCAATAACTATACTAAACTGTTATCAAAATTCTTTACTATCTAAAATGGTCATAACCATCTAGTTTGGAGATTACATTTGAAATTCTAATATTTGGAATCATATAAGAGTACCCAATCTCCTTCTCTAAATTGACTTTCTTTGATATGCAAGTCATTCCATTATTTTCTCTTATATTGTGTCATTTCTATCTATTACAAGGCTTTTTTCCTCATCTCATCCAATTCATTCAACTAAAACATTCTTTCTTTTTGTGATTCATCTAAATCAATCCTTACTTCTAATGCAGTCTTTAAATTTTGCATTTCAAACTCAATTGAAAGAAGATTTTTCTTACCATAGACCAACTCATATGGTGAAAAACTAGTAGTGGTCTTCCATGGTGTTGTATGCCCAAACAACTTCTAGGAGTTTGGCTTCCCAATTATTTTAGCTACTAGCAATTATCTTGGTAAGGATGTTCTCGAATTATCTATTAGTAACTTCTACTTGTCCATTTGCTTGAGAATAGTATGATGAAGATTTTTGGTGGTTGACTTGTTAGATATCCATGAATGCTTGAATCATATTGGACATGAATTATGTTCCTTGATCTGATACTATTTCTCTTGGTGATCTAAAATGCTACATGATATTGGAATAAAAGAAGTTTGCTACTACCTCTTCTCTTACAAAATAAAAATCTTGAACTTCAACCTATTTGGTCACATGGTCCATACATACCAAAAAGTATTCTTTACCTTGTGAAGATGGATTTATTGGCCCAACAAAGTCCATACCCCACTTCTCAAAACATTATAAAACTACCTATGGATGAAGAGGCATGTCAAAGGATAATGTAGATTTTCCCATTCTTTGACATGCATCACATTGCCAAACATAGGTCTTTACCTATCTATGAAGAGTTGGCTAGAAATATCTAGATTTAAGGATTTTATCTATCCTCCTTTTCAATGAGTAGCATCCTCTTCTAGGTTCATCATGACATGCATGAATTATATCATAAATCTCATTCTCCTTCAGACACTTGTAGAAAACATGATTAGGTGTAAGTTTAAATAATATACCATTAATCCATTTTTAAAAAGAACTTATTCTAATTAAATTTTCTTTTACTTTTTGGTACATTGAAAATAAAACTTCCTTATAGCTATAAAATTTTCTATATCCACAAACCAAGGTATTTGTGCTAAAACAACAAATAATTATTCATCTAAAAATTTATCTTCTACATGTTCTTCATCTTCATTATGCAATATGGAAAGAAAATCAACAACCACATTAAATTTTTCTAGCTTATCAACAATTATTTTGTCAAATTATTACATCAACAATAGCCATTTAATAACTCTTCCTCATAATACTAGTTTATTCATCAAATACTGGGTAGCTACATGATCAGCATATACAAATATTTTATAGCCAATAATATAGCGTGTAAATTTGTTTATGGCATAAATCACAATAATAAATTATTTCTCAGTGGTTGTATAATTTCTTTCAGTTGAAGTTAAGTTATTGCTTATATAATATATGGTATACATATGTCCATTTTCATTTTTCTATCCCAAAATAGCTCTCATGGCATGATTAGATGCATCAGTATAAATATGAAAGGAATGTGACCAATTAGGTCCTCTTAAAATTGGTGTAGTACTAATCTTTTATTTGATGGTTTAAAATTCTTGTTGATAGGGTAATTCTAGACAAATTCACTTTGTTTTGCAAGTAAAGCAAACATTGAAGCAATAATTTTGCTAAAATATTCTATGAATCTTCTATAATACCCTACATGTCCTAGAAAACTCTTAATATTAGTCTGATTTTGAGGAATAGGTAAGTTTGAAATGACTTCAATTTTATTTGAATCTACTTGGATTCCTTTTATAGAAATATGATGTCCTAAAACTATGCCTTCTTCTACCATAATCAAACATTTCTCATGACTTAGGGATAGATGGTGTTCCTCACATCTTTGTAATAATTTTACAATATTGCTTAAAATTTTATTAAAATATTCTCCATGAATAATAAAATCATCAATATAAACTTCTACATAGTCATTGATCAAGTCTAAAAATATGGCTAGGATAACTCATTGGAAGGTGGTAGGTGAATTGCATAAACCAAAGGGAAAGAACCTATAGGAAAATGTTCCCCATGGGTAGGTGAAAGTTATTTTGTCTTGATCCTTAGGTTATAATTTTATTTATTTATATCCACTAAATATATCTAGAAAATAAAAGTATTATTTTCTACCCAGATTGTCAAGTACTTCATCAATGAAGGGTAGAGGGAAGTAGTCTCTCATTATTTCTTTGTTTATCTCTTTATAGTCGACACATACTATACATTTATGATTTTTATTGGGATCAATGACCAAGGCAGAGACCCATTGGCTATCATAACTGGGATAAATAAATCCTACTTCTAGCAACTTCTTAATTTTAGTTTTCATAATGTCTCTCAAGGCAAGATTAATTCTTATTTGAGGCTACCTTACTAGCTTAATGTTCTATGTGTAAATATAGTGTGTATATACACTTGGATTAATTCCTTTTATATATTGATATTCCCATGTAAAATATTGAGTGTGATTGTTGAGTACATCAAAAACTTTCATTTCTTGATCATTTGTCAACCAATTATTTATGTTGAGTGTCTTCTCTGGTGTTACTATGTTTTTGTTTAGTGCCTAAAAGGGAAGAGTATATTTGATTGAATTCACTCATAAATGAGTTTATAAGACAAGGATATGGGAGTAATGCATGAAATTTAGTAACATATTTAACAAAATTTTCTCCTATGAGAATAGCTCTAGCTAAAGGACAATATAAGGTTGTAAGAAATGAATCTTGGCCTTCATATGCCCATTACATCACATTATTTTGAATATCTTTATGATAATATAATGCATTTTAAGAGGTGAAAGAGGATAAATGATTATAATAATAGGAAATGTTACTTTGAAAGGGTATTCTATTCAAATCCATAGCTAGTCTATTGTAATCCATAGCTATTCTATTTTAATCCATAGCTGGACTGTCAAGATCCATAGCTAGACTATCAAGATCCATAACTAGACTATCAAGATCTATAACTAGACTATCAATATCTATATTAGTTCAAATACTTGTTAATAACTCATCATCTACTTCCTCTACATGATAATTTATTATGACCATAACTAGAGAAGAAATGCTATCATGCTTTTCATCAAGTTAGTCAACCATAACTATTTGATAGTATTGATTGATGATTGAGTAGGTGGATACATAGAAACATATTTTTCTTTAAGATAATTTTAATAGGTCATATCTCATGATATACAATCAATAAATAATTCTAAAATTGCTAACCAAGGTGTTTCTAGAATCATTAGGTATCCAATCTATTTATTTTTAGGTTGGAGGATAATAAAGTCAATAGGATACTCCCATGATTCTATAGTCAACTCTATCAATGACACCTTTTGGTTTGGTAGTTGAATTATATACTATTTGTAAGATTGTGGTCTTTGGTTACATGTCCTTCAAATAGATATTTTGTATGGTGTCTATAGTCATTACATTAATAGTAGATCCTAAGTCTACCAATACATTTGGTATCTCCTATTGTCCAATATTTTCAAAAATGAAAAGACTTAATATATCTCCATATTTAGGCAAAAATAATTTTCTTGATAATAAATCAACAAGCTTACCATCAACCTATATGGTCTTAGGATATTGTCTTTTTCTATCAAGTATATTGATACATAGATTTTTGATGACCTAATTTACTTCTAGGATGTCTCTAATGGCTTGTAAACAATGGAATCTCTATGTTTAGTTTTTTGAGTTCTTGGATCAATTCAAATTCCTTGTTATTTTATACTTCCTTTAATATTTCTATAAAAGGCATAGATGGAGGTGTTATGATAACTTATTCTTTTTATAGTTTTCTCTTTGGATTCTTCTTATTTTTTTGGTTCAATTTATGGACTTATTTTTTCTTGTGGTACTTCTATGATGATGATCTGAGGTTCTTTCACTATTCTTCCTAATATAAGATGAATGTATGCACATCTAATAGATGTTAACCCCATTGTTTCACCATATTAATTTATAAAAAACATCTACATTTTTTGGATTTGATATTGGCTGAGCAAATAGCTATGGTTGGTTTACTTGTTCTATAGGGGTTGGTTGATTTCTTTAGGGAGACATTAATGATTATTGTTATTATTGTTGTGGATACCTTATTTGGTGTTGTTGATTATAGTTTGGACCATAATTCTAGTTTTGATTTGTCCGTGGTTGTTGATGACCTTTTAGCATCCGTGTTTGTTGAAAAGGCTGGGTCATCATTCACTATTGTGGAATCCATTCTTGGGTGTCCCATGGTGGTATATCCCACATTTTTGGAGGTTAATGCTATTGTTGATAAGGAATTATTGAGCTAAACTGTTGATTTTGTTAAAAGGTATTCCTTGTCTTTGAACATAATTAATTTCTTCTATGGCTTGTGTATTTTTTGAACTAATTCTTGAGACTAGGGAGGTGACTAAAATTATTTATGTCATGATCCTTAGCATCACATATTCCACAAATTTTATTTTTATCTAAAGGATAGTCTCTAAGTGTATGTTTCAATATATATTTTGGGTAATATATCTCCAATGGCTCAGTATTGGATTTGGTCTTGGCTTATAATACATCCAATGTTGAATTCAATTATACTAGTATGTCTATTTTATAGTTTGTTAATTCTTCCATGAGCTAGCTTTCATCACTAAATTTTCCCAATTTCCCTCTTCTACTGCAAGGTTTTGTTATAGAGTAGTTTGTGAATAACCACGTGATTTCTTGGAAATCTAATTTAGTAATATCTCATTTCCCCATAAGATTACAAGAATCTTTGGAATAGTCATCCAATCCCTTAAGGAGAATAGTTTTGATCACTTTTTCAAGTAGACATCTATTGAAAGCAAAGGCAAACCGATCAAAGTAATCCTGAAGGTTCTCATTTTAATTTTGTTTGAATTTGAAAAAATCTTCTTTTCCTATCCTTGATCCTATAGTCTTGGTATATATCCAAGAATTCTATTTCCATTTCTCTCCTAGTGTGAATAGAGTTCCCTCCTAGCCCCATAAACCACCTCATTGGTCCTTCCTTAAAAGTAGAACGAAAAAAGTTTCAAATTTTGTCTATTTGAGGTGTAATCATAAGTCTGATAGAGAACTTTAATCTCAAAAGGAAATTGATCTATGTCTTTAGTGGACAAACCTCTAAAGGTTGGAAAATAGGTTAGATAAATATTTTTCATTGTTCATTCATCATCTTCAAAGATAATAAGATAAGAGAAGATCATCTCAGGAGCATTCCTATGAGGGTTCTCCACTTGGCCTATGTTTTCCCCCATATCAAATAAAGTTATGTTGAGAGGAGGGGGTTCTGGTTGTTCAGTATCTATAATTTTAGTTGTTATAGAAGAGGATTCTTCTAATCCTTTAGAGATATTTATGAAATATTCTCTTATTTTTTTGTAATCTATCTATTTTGTTTGTGACTATCTTGATTCTTTCATGTAAAGGATAAAAATATTTTGGAACAAATCTACCCTATGAATCCCGTGGCCTACTCATATACTTGATTTTAACAAAGGAGTGATTTTATTCTATTTTTGTATTTTTATGTTTTATGGATTGTTATCTTGAGTTTTTACCTTATCGGCACTTGAAAGGGTCCCCGACAACAACACTAACAATGATTGGTGTCATTATTACCCCTTCATTTAACCAACATATATTGGTTTCTATTATTATTAGGGTGGTGTTTAAAACTATTTGTGGTAAGGTAATTTATTTATTCTAAGTTAATAATACTTGTTCTTAGGGGTTTTTATATGTTATGCTAATCTATATCTACTTTTAACTTCTA
>JARHVA010006483.1:890000-902424 GCA_037957365.1 Torreya grandis | reverse complement strand
GTTCATGAGGGTGAGGAATTTTTATGGGATTAGTGGGTTATTACAGGGTCCTTTTTTCAAAATTTATCAAAGATAGCTAACCTAATTACCTCACTACAATGGAAAAATTAGATTTTTGTTTGGTTAGACAGGTGTGATAGAGTCTTTCAATGATAGATGATCTTGATATGATTCAAATATTCAATATATGTAAAAATACCCTTAAGGTAGGGCAACACCATATAATACTCCTTTAGGAAGGAATAACTCCACAATGTCTCTTCAAGGAAACAACCTCCAATATCCTCTTACAATAGAAGACTCAATGCTTACTTGATATCTTTACCATTATAATCATCTCTTTTACATAGACAATCTATCTAAGCAATGGATGGGTAACATCTTAATCCCAATGTAGGCTGACCATTACCCAAGTACTAATTCTACAAGTTACTCCATTATCCTAATATATTGTACCCATATAACTAACTAAGGGGATGTGTGCCACATGTCAACATCTTCATCAACCCATATACATTAATATATCATATCCCTAGGTACATAACATTACTTCCCTCCTTGACATGTTTCATTCCCAAAACATAGGAAGAAACCAAATAATGAGTGTGCTTCAAATCATTACACACTTGTCTCCAATCTTGATCATCTAGGTATCTATATGTGATCTTGGTAGGTGATAGCTCTCCAATCCTATTTAAAAATTCCATTGTACTCATCTGATTTTATTCATGATCATAATTATATTTTTTTGGTGTCCAAACATAATTATTCTTCTTTTTATTCCATGTACCATATTCGGTTGCGCTACTCTGATTCCAACCATGACCATAGTAGGTATTTTTCCATGCACAATCATAGTGATTTTCCCCATTCATTCCATGTGCTATAGTATTTTTTCTTTAGATTCCATACATATCCATAATGATTGGAAATTTTATCTATGGTATAGATAAAATGATTGTTGTTTATGACACTTCCTCACCTAGTTCCATGATTGTTTCCTCTCATGATGAATGCGGGTGTCTATATACCTCAAATTTTTAAAATATTTTGACCTTATCCACCTTTGCTTCTACTTCTTCCACCTTTTCCTTCTTTGTCTCTTTAGTAGATGAAGTGTTCATTTCTAGTTGTAGTGTGTCTTTATCTATAGCATCTGAATCTTCATCATGCTCTTCATCACCTATTTCAATCTCATCCTCATGATCTATCTAAATTTTTATTTGGTGCCTTTTTCACTATGATATCTTGTAAAGTGATCTTCTTTTTCCTATGCCAAAACTTCATGAAATTTTTCTAAACATTAATATTCATTGTTCCCAAAGTCTCTAACCATGGATATCCAAGAACTATATCCATATCATCCATATCTAAAGCATAAGAATTTGAAGAAAAACATATTTTTCCATAATGAGCTTCAAATCTTCAAACATTAAAATATTATTACCATCTACTTGAATCTCCTTGATATTATTTTCTTGAACATGTAGATTCTTGGCCACATTTATGTTAATGGATTTATACTTTCTGGTAGGGTTTATGGACACAACCACCTTCTTCTTTTGAATGCATCCATGAAATTGAAAATTTGACTTGGATTTCTCTGGAGCCAAATTATTTGAAACCCTTCTTCTCCTTCTTCTCCTCCTCCTCCTCCTCCTTCTCCTCCTCTCCTCCTCCTCCTCCTCCTCCTCATCCTTCTTCTCCTCCTTCTCCTCCTTCTCCTCCTCCTTCTTCTCTTCTTCTCCTCCTCCTCCTCCTCTTCCTCCTTCTTCTCCTTCTACTCCTTCTCCTCCTTCTCCCTCCTCCTTCTCCTCCTCCTCCTCCTCCTTCTCCTCCTACTCCTTCTCCTCCTTCTCCTTCTCCTTTTCCTTCTCCTTCTCCTGCTCCTTCTCCTCCTCCTCCTCCTCCTCCTCCTCCTCCTCCTCCTCCTCCCTCCTCCTCCTGCTCCTCCTCCTACTCCTTCTCCTACTCCTGCTCCTCCTACTCCTACTCCTCCTCCTCCTCCTCCTCCTCCTCCTCTCCTCCTCCTCCTCCTCTCTCCTCCTTCCTTCTTCTCCTTCTTCTCCTCCTCCTCCTCCTCCTCCTCCTCCTCCTCCTCCTCCTCCTCCTCCTCCTCCTCCTCCTCCTCCTCCTCCTTCCTTCTTCTTCTTCTTCTTCTTCTTCTTCTTCTTCTTCTTCTTCTTCTTCTTCTTCTTCTTCTTTCTTCTTCTTCTTCTTCTTCTTCCTTCTTCTCCTTCTCCTTCTCCTTCTCCTTCTCCTTCTCCTCCTCCTCCTCCTCCTCCTCCTCCTCCTCCTTCCTTATTCTTCTTCTTCTTCTTCTTCTTCTTCTTCTTCTTCTTCTTCTTCTTCTTCTTCTTCTTCTTCTTCTTCATTATTTCCTTCCTCTTCTGCATCCTCTTTTTCTTTTATACCCCATCGATCTAGGAAGATTTTGTTCCATTGCTTCCCAGGAAGAATACTATTGTGCAAAGCCCAATTAATTAAACCACCAATTTTATGCAGGCCCAAACAAAGAAAGAGATAATTCTATTTTCCATAAAAAAAATTAGTATTAACTCCTTAAAAATTAGTGAACATTCTGTAGTATCAACATCATCTTCCCTTGAAAATGTTTGCATCTTCATAATCCACAAAAAAAAATTAGGGTTCATGAAACCCTAAAATGTTAATAACTCATAAAAAATTGATCTAAAAAGTCCCAAATTTTTATTGTAACTTCCTCTTATGATATTGGAACTTTAGTCAACATTTTGTGAAAAAATGTCACAAAAATTGACCTTTAGATTGAATATATGAAAAACCATAAAATCACAACAAATTACTCAAAACAACTCCAAAAATTCTAAAAAATTTATTGTGCTTCTCTTATATTTTATTACATCTCCAATAAAAATTTCAAATAAAAATTCCTTATATTTTAGAATATATAGATAAATTAGTATAAACCCTAAAACAGTAATAACTCCCTCAAAACTAATCAAAAATTCTTGACTTGTTATGGTGACTTATTTAAAATATTCGCCATATCTAGTAAAAAAAATTTGAAAAAAATTTCAACCAATCAAAAGTTATTGATGATTCAAAAAAACTAGGGTTTTACTCCACACAAATTGCCCAAATTGAATCTCTGATACCACTTGATATGATCTTGATATGATTCAAATATTCAATATATGAAAAAATACCCTTGAGGTAGGGCAACACCATATAATATTCCTTTAGGAAGGAATAACTCCACAATGTCTCTTCGAGAGGACAACCTCCAATATCCTCTTACAATAGAAGACTCAATACTTACTTGATATCTTTACCATGATAATCATCTCTTTTATATAGACATTTATCTAACCAATGGATGGGTAACCTCCTAATCCTAATGTAGGATAAACATTACCCAATGTACTAATTGTACAAGTTACTTCATTATCCTAATATATTGTACTCATATAACTAACTAAGGGGATGTGTGCCACATGTCAACATCTCCATCAACCCATATACATTAATCTATCATATCCCTAGGTACATAGAATTCAAGAGTTGTAAAGGAGGCTTACTTTGGCACCTATGCATAGAATTCCTGATCCTAATGGTTAGTTTTCAATAATTATAGATGCATTTAGGGATAGACTTGGAGGATTTTTTTATGCAAGATGGTTTAGTTGTAGAATACGAGTCCATAAATTTTAAGCCTTATGGGGTGAATTATGCCCATCATAATCTAGAACTTGCTACAATAGTCCATGCATTATAATTTTGGAGTCATTATTTGTTGGAAAAATCATTTAAGCTCATGACTAATAACTTAGGACTCAAGTATATATTTACCCAACCAAATCTTAATGAAAATTAGAGACATTGGTTAGAATTATTATTTGATTATGATTTTTATATTAACTATATCAAGGGCAAGAAAATAGAGTTGTAAATACCCTAAGTCATAGAAGGTACATAGCAACCTTGACTACTATCAGGAATACTTTATATAATCAAGTAATCAAATTCTCACCTAGATATGAGTTCTATGAGTAGATTAAGAAAGCATTTTAGAGAATTCTTGGAATCCCAAGTTTAAGGGATTCAAGTTGGAAATTGATTGTCTTTTGAGTTATAATGGTAAGATGTATGCCCTTGAGAGAGAGAATTTGAGGTGCACTGTGATAAAGAAATTGCACAATACCTTATATTTAATACATAATGGTGTAACTAAGCTCATGATTGAGCTAAGACCTCTTTATTTTTATAAATGGATCAAAAAAGGTGGAGTGGATTGTGTGTCTCATAGTTTGGAATGTCTGTGTGTAAAGATTGAACATGTATATATGACAAGTTTATTATACCCTCATGATATATTGGAATAGAAGTGGTAGGTGATTAGTATGGAATTTATCCAAGGGTTATTATTATCATCAAACTAACATGATATGATCTTGGTGGTAGTTGACAAACTAACCAAGGTATCTCACTTTTTATCAGGCAACTTGATAGATGATGCACCTATGCTTATGAATAAATTCATTAAAGAGTTGTATTAATTGTATGGATTTATAGAAAAGATCATTTCTAATCAAGATATAATAATGAATTATATATTCTAGTTGACTTATAATTCATCTTTAGGTACATAGTTGAATTTTAGTACTACATATCACATGGAAAAAGATTGACAAATAGAGAGATTTAACCAAGTTCTAAAAATTCTCCTTCGAATGTATTGCATGGATAAACAATATAAGTGGGAGGAGTAAATTCCATTGGTTTAGTTTGCTTACAACAACTCATACCAATCAGCATTGAAAATGGCTCCATTTCAGACATTATATAGAAGGAGGTGTAGAACACTAATCGATTGGGACATGTTGGAAGATAGGGTAGTATTTAGACCTAAAATGCTTGTGGAAATAGAAGACCAAGTTAGAATAATCATGCAAACATTGATTGAGGTAAATGATAGACTAAAATTTTATGTTAATCTAAAAATAATAGGAAGGTAGTTTAGTGTTGGTAATAAATTATTTCTACAGGTTAAGCCTTGAAAAAGCTTGATTAAGTTTGGAAAATCAATGAAACTCTCACCAAGATATGTGGGACCTTTATAGGTTCTCAAAGTGATCAATCCTATAGTGTATAAGATTGTATTTCCACCATCTCTAGCTTTTTTTCATAATGCGTACCATGTGTATTATCTTAAAAAGTATGTTTTTGACCCTTTTCATGTGTTGAATTGGAATGGTTTATAGGTTTTGGATCCTTGGGTGATCACAATAGACCTAGTCAAAATAATTAGCACTCATAAACTTAGTTTACATAATAGAGAAGTGTCACAATGCAAGGTCTAATGGGAACAATATTTTGACGATAGTGCCACTTAGGAGGATTATGATTAGTTTTATAGGCTATTTATACATTTATTTACTTAATATGTTATTGTATATTATTCTATTTTCTATTAAATAATGTTTAAATTTAGAACTCAAGTTAGAATAAGTGTCATTATAATGATGACCAGCTTTAGAGGGAAGGGTGTCACATCTCGATTCCTCTCTAAACATATTAACTTATTATTTAGTAGATTTTATGGTCATTATTTGACTAATTACTATTTTGGTTTAATAGGATTTTATATGCTAATTTACAGATAATTATATGTAGTTTATTTACATGATTGTTAACTTGTTAATTTAGTTGTACTTGTATGTTAGGTACATGATGATCATGTTTATTTCATTACAACAGTATATTATAAATTTTGTATTATTTTAGGCTAACTAACTTTATTATTTGGATGTGAATGTAGGATAGATCCATCCCTCAAATTATGATAGATGGAGGGCATCATCGAATAGGGTGGCATAGATGGAGACATAGGAGGATGACAGAATGAGAATTAAGAACCTTCACACACCATAGTAGTATAATATGCTTTTTATTCTAAGTGTTTGATATTGATATCTTGTTGCTAATTTTAGATATGATCTTGATTATTACATTTGAAATGATTTATGCTCATATTGATATGGTTTTGTGTTGCATTTTTGTTATCATAATTATCTTATCTCGTGTGATGATGTTTCTATAACGATTAATTGAATCTGTGCATGTCTTGTTGTTATCTTTGGATATATATGTGAATGTTTTATAAATGACAGTGTCTTTTAAAAATAACTAAATTAATTGTGTGTTAGTTGGTTGTAAAATTAATAATTAACAAGGTATGATTAGTATTATTAATCATGATGATTGTGTTTAACAAAGGTGATAATGTTAAAGTGATATTTGAGCTAAGTCAATGTTAATATTCATAGTGAATAGAAGGTTAATAATAATAATAATAATAATAATAATAATAATAATAATAATAATAATAATAATAATAATAATAATAATAACAATAATAATAATAATAATAATTGAGTGACAAACTGGTGGAAGTTTATTTAATTTTTAATAATCATAATGTAATTTGACATAAAATTGTGGTAAGTCAAAGCTATAATTGCAATTATAGTTTAATTGTTTAATGACTTTTGTAAAGTCGATATTAAAAGACATAATGCATAAAAAGGATTATTATATTGTTTTAAATCACAAGATTAGGGTTATTTGGTGTTGACATAGTGTTAATTGGTTTTCATGCAAAACATAGAGTTTACTTTGTAATTTCATAGAGTGATGCCCAAATTATGCCAGTTAACTCAGGTTGCATGGAATTTTGATGGAGATAATGGAAGGTTCAATTAGCATGTAAGATAATAAATGGGAAAGAGGAGATTCTTGGTTATGCACAACACATAGAGGCAGAAAGAGAAAAAAGAAGTTTTGAGTAGGGATTTAGAGAAAGATTTACCAATTGATATCACTTGATATTCTTTAACAGGTTTGTTATGTTGTTTAAATTCATAGATATAATATGGATTATTTAAACAAAGTGTTTTTATTTATTTCATTATTATAAAATGTAGGAAAAAATCAAGGCTAGATGCTTCACAATCCATAGAACCAAGCATATAACCCTGAAACCCTAACTATAAATGGCCATGTTACTAAAATAATTATGGGATTTTAGTGTAAAATTTTTATTTTTTTGTTGGGTGAACTAAACCCTAGGTAAATTTCCAATGATTAGAACTTTTGTTATCAGAGTTTATCCTTTAGACCCTATTGTGAACACAACTCAATATGTTTAATTAAATATTGAACTATTTCATTCAATATATAAATTTATAAACAAGGTTATTGTATTATGAATCATAGTTTTGAGTAATCAACCTAGTAGGGTATGACTGGGAATGGAAGGTCAAACTTAGTCTTTAGATCAAATTATGAATCATTCTTAAAGAAATGAAATTTACTATGTGGTTTTTATAGTGAAATCAAGTCATGTTTTTGAAATTATAGCCCAAGATAGGGCACAGTTGGGTTAGTAAGAATAAACTTGGTCTATAAAAATAACATCAGGTCATTCCTTCCTTAAAATGAATGTACTGGCTTGTCTTAATGGTGACTGGGTTAATATTTCAAACCTTAAATTAGGTATGACTGTATATGAAGTTATCAAGGTTAAATAATGAAAGGACTTATTAAATTAAACTATGAATTGTATATAGAAATAACCAAAAAAAAATTATATAAATATACATGATTATATACATACAATCTACAAGACATCTATTTGTTGACATGTTGTGATGTATATAACAATATGTGTGTGTGTACATACATATATACATATGTTGCCCAAGTTTATAGTTCATCTAATTAAATTATATATCATTGTGTATATATTATGAATGAACCATAAATAATGTTTATATGTTGATTGGTTACTTATTTTGGTTATTTTTGGTTATATACATAAATGTATTCATCCTTAAATACATTGAAAACTATTTACTAAGATATATAAATGGGACTTTATAAGTATGTATGTCTTTTGAAATATATATCTCCTATATAATGAAACTTTTCTATACATATATGATTGAGTTTGTATTAAACTATTAGTTTTTGAGGCATTTGGTTAGGACTGTGAATTGATTGAAATTATATCTTTCAATATAATGAAATTTGTATAATATAGTTGGTTGAGTTTGTATATATATGACTATATGCATTTTGATATACAAGTCATGGACTACTAAGTATAATGATAAATAAAATAATTGAAATTCTATAGTTTAGTATTGCTATATTTTATGAATAATTTTTTACAATGATTAGTCTAATTATAACATTATGCGTGATACTTTTAGATAATGGACAAAGATCTTGTCTATTTGGAGTATACCATATATAAAGTATATTATACTAGCTATTGATAAATTACATTATATGATTTAACTATGAGATTTCATATGACAATAAATATATAGGATACATGTGATTTGATTAATTGAATTAATTCTAATTCATGTATTTCATATATAGATTTGCATATTCTTTTCAATGCTTAAAAATAATACATATTATAATGAAGGAAATCAAAAGCTTTTGTTATCCAAGCTAAATTTAAATATGTGTCTAATGGTTGAGGAACATCTGATTATTTGGTATTTGAGATTGAATAAAAATTATAATGATGATGTTTATATTAAAATAATCTAATTGTTGTACTTTTGGTATATGGAAATAAAATAATAAGCTGGGAATAGATGTTATATGGATAAATAAGATTAAGTTAAAGTTCCATGTTAATATATTGGGTAAATTGATGTCTTGATATATGTCTTATCCAAATGGTTTGATCTTATTAATGACTATATTGAAATTTGTTTATTATGTAGTAATAAATTAAATGTTTTAGATTCATTACATTACATTTGATGGACTAAATGAATGTATTTGATATTTCCTTGTTTAACACATATTATATCTACTAGTAAGGAATATTCATTATAAATATATTGGTTTTGTATTATTAAATATATAAAACTTATATGGTATTAGTGATACTATATAAGCAAGTGAGATGAACTTCACTTAGATAGTGTCACTAATGCATATAGATAGTGTAATCCAATTGAGTGGTGTGTATGAAATTGATTGATCCTAGTGATCAATAACTATATAAAACTTTGGCCAAAATAGTGTTTATAGTTAGAAATTATCATTCCATCTGTTTAATTTAGTTTACATGTTTAGTATGATACAATGTTAGAATGAGTTTCTTTGTGATATACATTACGTATTAGTTATCTTAAAACACATAATTTCTAGTTGTCACTCTTGATTCCCACACTATCATTATCTACCCATTTATGAATGGAGGGTCATTCCCTAGTTGAGATATAGTGTGAGGGATATATGGTCCATGGTTGGTGTGAAAAAGCACTCAGATGTTGATCTCTTTCCCCTCAATAGTACTTCACTATTGACTACACTCAAGATTACTTATGGATATTATGAGTTCATTGAGATTCACATGCTTTGTGAAGCTTTGTATCATTGTACATTATTATTAAAACATGTATTATGCTAAAAGGGTAATTTTTATGTATATATACCATTATAGTAGTTGGTTTTAATATTGAATCATCTATGGCTGAATTTGTAATAATACTTTTATGAAATAAATGCAATTTTTATTTTTGTAACTCACATTTTACATGATCTCGATATTGATATTGTGATCATTAGCTAAATATATTAGTTATAGACTTTTTTATGGTTCTAAAAACTAATGTATTTACTTAAAGATCACTATATTTTGGTTTCATCATGATGGAATCTATTAATTGAATTTGTGTAATTGCTTTTTTTTTAACCCTATTCTAGTAAAATTCAGTGGGGTTGTTACATTGTGGTATCAAAGTTGAGGCTCAAACTCTAGTACTTAATGAGTCTACTAATACAAATGTATTCTCATGTTATCCAAAAATAAGAATGGTGTGTGCTAGACCTAGAGGTGAGGGTACTTCAAACACTAATCCTATAGTGTATCTAAATCAATTTATTGTTGAGCAAGTTGTGAAGTTAGATCAAATCTTTTCAGCCATGCACAAAACTAGGAACCAAGTCACATCCCTATAATTGGAAGTGAATGGGCATGTTGAGGAGAATGTTTAGGAAGAACATGAAGTGCATCTTATTGAATGGTAAAATTCTCAAGAGCAAAGGCATGAGGAGGTGCCATAAGATGCAATAGCTCAAGTAGTTGTAGAGTTGGCATGGGATATGAAAAAGAAAAATCCATCCAAATTCAATTGAACCATTTTGGGAGATGGAGCTAAAGCATGACTAATAGAGATGGAAAAATAAATTGAGATTTAAAATTAATCTAAATTTGTCAAAGCATCTTGGGGATCATATCAACTTTTTGGAGAAGACACAATTTAATGGGCTACTAAAAAGCTTGAGATGAACCTTGACTCTACCACCACCACTTGGGAGTAGCTTGTGACATTGTTTAGGTCATGGTGGATTTATAAGCTATAATTTGATTAGAAGTTGATGGATTTTAATCATATTAAGTAAAGAGACCTTTATGTAAATGAATACTAGGAGCAATTCACCAATCTTTTAAGTTATGTTCCACATTATCAGGTGGATGAGAGGTTTTGAATCAGGGAGTTCATTATGGGATTAAAACTCTAAATTAGTTGTGAGGTAGATGTACATGGACCATCTATCATGGATCAGGGCTTTGAGAAGGCATTCAAGAAGGAGTGGAAATTGAAATCTCTTACTCAAGTCAAAGATAAGTTCAAAAAAAAATTTGGAGGTCATAAAATGGCTTTCAAAAATAATAATTAGAATAGGAGTGGATACTCCAAGAGCTAGTTATAAGAACTATAGTGATAAGTTCAACAATATCTTAAGAAATAGGAAACCTAAAAATTATTTCAAGGGAGGTTTCAAGGGAAACTAACAGTAAAATAAAAGAAGACCACATAGAGGTTTCTTCAATTGTGGAGATGACCATTATAATAGAGAGTGTACTTAAGGTAAATCAGATGGAAAGAACAAGGGTTATGCTTCACAATAGGGAACTTTTTAGCAAAAAATTCATGTAGTTGTTGACAATATTCAAGATGAGTTCCAAGATTCTCCCATTGAACTAATAAGTATTTTGTTTTATCATCTAGTTTTTATTTTGATTGACACTGGGGCTAATGAATGTTTTATTTCTCCTATAATGCTTAATAAGTTGTCTATAAAAGCTGAGATTATATAAAATTCATGGTCAATATAGTATGGAAATGATTCAAAGGTTAAGATTGACAAGTGTTTAGTGGAAGTTGAGATCAAGTTACCTAAATTCACTACAATAGTGCATATGTATGTCTCACCACTAGGGTCATATGATGTGATCCTGGGAGTTAATTAGCTTACAAAGCATAAAGCTAAGGTTGATTGCTATCTGAAGAAGGTTGAGTGTCAAGATAAATTAGATAGCTTTAAGGTGAGAAAAAAGACTTGAAGCTCAGGCAAATTTATGCAATTCAATTAAATAAGGCTCAAAGAAAAGGATGCCAAGCATTTATTTATAAAATAAATGAGATGGAGGATTCTAAGGAACCATATATTAAGGATTATCCTTTTCTTAAGAACTTTTAGGATGTGTTTCTAGAGGAATTACTAGGATTACCACCCAAACATGAGTTTGATTTCTTAATTCACATCATATCAAGATCTAAATCACAATTTAAGTCACCATATAGGATGATAACTATGGAATTAGTTGAGTTGAAGACTCAACTTCAAGATTTATTTTTTAAAGGTTGATTTGACCAAGTGTGTCACCATAGGGTACACCAAAGATGTTTATCAAGAAAGATGGTATTATCATCCTATGCATTAATGATAGGATGTTGAACAAGGTGACAATCAAGAAAATGTATTTGGTACCTTGCATTGATGATCTCTTTGATCAAATGTGAGGGGCAATAGTCTTTTCTAAGATTGATCTTCAAGCAGGGTATAATCAACTAAGAATTTTAGATGAAGAGATTCCTAAAACAATGTTTAGAACTTGGTATGGGAACCATGAGTTCACAGTGTTTCCTTTCAAGTTAACAAATACTCTATTAGCATGTATGAATCTTATGAATAGTGTGTTCAGTGATTATCTAGATCACTTTGTGTTGGTTTTGTTGGATGACATCCTCATATATTCTAAGGATGAGGAAGAACATATTCAACATCTATAACTAGTTTTAAAACATTTATAGAAGCACAAATTATATGGTAAGTTGTCCAAGTGTACATTTTTATAGAAGAAAGAATAATATTTGGAACACATTATCTCTGTAAATGGAATTTTAGTGGATCTGTCAAAGATAAGAGCCATAATGAAATTTCCAATGCCTAAAATGTAAATAAGGTGAGGATTTTTATAGGATTAGTGAGTTATTATAGGAAATTTATTCCAAATTTTGCAAAGATAGCTAATCCCATTACCTCACTACAATGGAAGAATCAA
>JARHVA010006483.1:875000-885000 GCA_037957365.1 Torreya grandis | reverse complement strand
GTTGTTTAGCACATATCATATCTGCTAGTAGGGAATATTCATTATGAATCTATTGTTTTATTATTATTAAATATATAAAACTAATTTGATATTAATGACAATATATAAGCAAGAGAGACAGACTTCACTTAATTAGATAGTGTCACTAATACATAGAGATAGTGTAATCTGATTGAGTGGTGTGTATGAAATTTACTAATCCTAGTGATCAATAACTATATGAAAACTTTGGCCAAAGTACTTTTTATAGTTAAATATTATCATTTCATCTATTTTATTTAGTTTGTATGTTTAGTATGATATAATGTTAAAATGGATTTATTTATGATATACATCATGTATTAGTTATCTTATAACATATGGGTTCTGATTTTCATTTTTTATTCCTGCACCATCATTACCTAATCATTTGTGAAGGGGGGTTCATCCCTAGTTGGGAGATTATGTGGGGGATCTATGGTCCGTGGTTTGTGTGGAAAATCATTCGAATGATGATCTATCTCCCTTCAATAGTACTTCACTAGTGACACACTCAATATTTCTTATAGATATTAGGAGTTCATTGAGACTTGCATGCTTCATGGAGCTTTGTATCATTGTAAATAATTATTAAGACATGTATCATGCTAAAAATGTAATTTTTATTCATATATACCATTACAAAAATTGGTTGTAATATTTTATTGACTGTGGATGAATTCGTAATAATACATTTTTTGAAATAAATGTAATTTTCATTTCTATATGTACCTAATCTTGATATTGATATTTTGATCATTAGATAAATAGATTATCTATAGACCTTTTATGATTAGCTGAAAACTATTATATTTAGTTAGAAATCACTATATGTTGGTTTCATCATGATGGGATATGTTATTTGAATTTGTGTAATTGTTTTTAAAAAAATTACCCTATTCTAGTAAATCCCAGTGTGGTTGTTACACTATCACAAGCAACTCTATGTGGTTCTAAGAGCTTATAAGGGACCACAACAAGACATTGAGAGACATAAACCTCATGAGAAAGATATGATCATTTCATCACAAAGACACCATGGTATTAATGCAAAAATGTTTGGAGGATATTTGGAATTCTTGTAAGCCTGTGTGAAACACTTCTAATGGCTTTAATTTTGTCAGTAGCTTGTCTTGACTGAAGGAGAGCAAAAAATTTCTTGGTCACTTTGTCTCCTACCTTTAACGAACACATTGTTTCTCAAAGTTGAGCTTCTATATCCTTATAAGCCTTTGAAACCTATATTCTATGTCTCCACATAGAGGTCTCAGCTTATAAATGTGGGTTTAAAGGCATGACTTAAAATTCCTATGAAGACCTAAGGTATTCATGGTTTGTGGCATTGTGAAAGTGTTGCTTGAAAAGAGTCACTTGTTTTCCATAAATCCAAAAGAAGGAAGTGGTATGGGATATATCATCAAACCACCACTTAAGCCATCTAGTGTCCCTTATGGGTCTAGGAGTTAGGTTCTAAATCCTGATGATATGTTCCACATCCCATTCATGATTGAGATGGGCAGTGTTGAGGTAAAAATGGGAACCCTTGGGTTTAACCTAAGGATAGCTCCATTATATATATAAATAAATAGGATGATGGTTAGATAAAAAAGAGTCTAGAATCATAGACATAGGACTCCCATGAATAGGAGAAAAAATAAAATATCTTTCTTAGTAAGCAGGGTGGTCAAGATGTTTGAGGATTCAATCTTCTCCTTGATGGAAGTTAAACCATGTGAACCACTAAGACTTTGAGTCTCCCTTTCTATCATGATTTGGGTCAAAGACCCAAAGTTTATTTCATATGTAAAATCAAGCTTCCCATTATCCTACACACCATCTCGTGGTAAGGTGACCTTCTTTGTCTTCCATGTATTTGATCATGTTGAAGTCACCATAAAAAATATAATGTGCATCTGGGAGGAAATCAACCAATTATGTCTAGAGCAAGGTGTGTTCCATAGCAACAATAGAGGCATAAAAATTGACAAGGCCAATATGTGATTATCAAATTTAGAAAGAGTTAAAACCACCTAGTGGGTGGGATCAAAAATCTAGAAAATTATATTTTAAGACAGATCAAGTAAATAGGGTGACAACTCCTCCATGACTAGACTCATGATAGGTGGCCTAACAAAGGGTCCTAGGACATATAGTGCAAGCTGTAGATTGAAGCAAAAAGCTATAAATTTTGACTTATTTAATGTATAAAACTTTCATGTGATCAAAATGATGACAATTATTCCCAACCATATGCTTAAAGTCAGATCAGTAAGTCTTCAAACATTATAAGAATAAAATATCATTGGGAAACATTATATTCATATCATTTCCCTCAGAGAGGTTAATGAGGGCTAAAAACCAATTGAAAGCCAAGATTGGAAGCAAAAAATTTCCAAGCTTAAAGGGTTACCTTTTATTTGGCACATAATCCTCATCTACATAGGGAAAGAGATTACATGAGTGATGCATAAAAGCCTTGTAGTTCAAGGTTACAAGCCACTAGTTTGAATTTGAATCATTCACCCCAAAAATGGGTTGTGAAAAAGGAACCATATGAGTGGGAGATGGGGAAGACACAAACTGAGTGACCACTTATGGGAACCAGGAGATGGGAGGTTGGGGTTTAACTTTTGACAACATAGGAGATTTATTGGTAAGTGATGAGGAGCTTGGCCCCCCTATGGGTTGGTAACAATGGTATAAGGTCTAATATTTCCATGGTCAAAATTATTTTTCCTATTAAAAATCATGGTCCACCTATCAAAAGATTGGGGTTTTTGCCTCTTAACCAGTTTTTTCTTGAAGAACCAAATTAGTGGAGACCATTAGAGGACATTTTTTAATCATGTGGTCTAAATTTGGGTACCTAAAGCAAGTGTTCGAGAGGTTAATATAGAGCACACATTGAGAGAATCAATTATTATCCACTTGAATATTGATAGACTATTTTAAATCTTTGGTGAGGTCTATTTTGACATTGACCCTTCTATGAGGTTAGGATGCATAGAAGTGTGTCTTTCAATTTGAACCATTTCATTAATTTTAAAATTAAATAGAAAAGATTAAAACTTTGGAATCCAACTATATTTTAAGTACATGTAAAATATTAATTTGAATGATATAATGTTTAGCATTAATCAAGGAACCATTTAATTTATATATAAAATGTTGGTTTTTTAAGGATTTTTTTATTTTTATTTTAATTTTTGGTTAAGAGTTTCTTAATTATTTTTTAAAAAATACTATAAAATAAATTATTAAAATGTATATACAATTCAATTTATTTTAGGTAATTTAATTGATCTTTAATTTATTTTATATGTATTATAATTATATTTCTATATATTTTTTTTGGTATTAAATTTGGGTGGAATTTGAAATTTATTTTAAAATAATTTTAACCTTTTATAAATAATATAAAAAAATATATTTTTTCTTTCATGTATATTGATAAGTATAAATATAATTAATAAATTTAAGTGTTTGACTTTCTAATCTCTATCTCAATTAATTAAATGTTAATATTATTTTCATTATTATTATTTTGGATTGATATTATTTTATGATCAAAACTATAACCAGTTCTAGGACACAAACCGGGGGCGTAGTCCCCATGAAAAATAAAACCAATATCAATGGCTAGCACATGAATGCATAAATGGAAAATTGAGGTCTAAATTGAACACAAAATAGTTTTAAAAACCTCAACAAAAAAGGATAATAAAATACTATAAAACTAACCATAAATTCAAAATACTGAACACATTGAAAGGCCAAGAAAGAAACTACTCAACAAATTGCCTAGAAGCCCAACTGTTGAATCAAACTTTCATTACTAATAGATACCTGACCCTACTTGAGAGTAAATATTCCATTGCCCATTGTGTACCACCATTAATGGATTTCATAGCATTAAGTTTTAGCCTTTTTGCTTCCTTTTTCATGCCTCTTTTTCCTTTCTTACCTTAATTAGGAGTATTCATATCACCAAGTTGTTGCACTATATATAAAACCGCTCTAATAACTAGATCTTCTTCATCATCGCAATCTTCATCAATTTTTATTGAGTTTTCCTTTTGTTGTGAAAAATTTGCTATAGGAGGAATGTTATTAACATGCTCTGGCCCAAGTTTCTCAATGATAGCTTCCCTTTCCCGAAAGGGAGAGGAAGGTTTCCCTACCTCCATATCAACCTGAACTATTGTTGCTACCAAAACCTCACCCTTCTAAGGGTTGTCCTAAAACTCTTGATATTGTTGCATATGGGATATCAACAAAAATGGATTTTAATGGGAATTGCATTCTATGAACCAAATCCTAATTTGAATAACCAATCTTTCTGACCCATTTCTTCAAGAACATTGTATGAGATTCTTGAAAACTTTTCTCAGGATAAGAGGTAATCTTATGATCAGATTGATTACATTTGAAACATCTTAAGAGAATACATTCAAAATTAATAAACTATGTCCAAACACCATAGGAGGATGAAATCTATATAAAATAGTGTAGAGGTTTAGCTAAATCCACTAGTATACACACCCTGACATAGTTCAGATTAGTCTCAATGGATTCATCAATTTTGACATAAAATCCCAGCTTGCTAACCAATTTCTTGAGAATATCATTATCTTTCATGAATAAGGGGAGATTATAAAATCTAACCCAAATCAGGGCTTGGGAGATCACTGAAGCAACTAGGTCAAAAAAAGGAGCCAAAGATAGAAAAACACCCTTTGCTTGTCAACAAACCATGGCCCATTTGTCTAGACAAAATATATATCCTCTTAGCACTAAAACAAAATCATAAAGAAACCATTTGCCAATACTGAGAAAGAAGTAGCTTTTAGTGTGGTTCAGGTTCACTACAACCACTCTAAAAGAATTTTCTAGGAAGTTCACTTCCCAACACATCTGCCAATCAAAGACCATTATCCTCTTTCCATGGATAACATTAAAATATCTACATCATAAATTTCAAATAGTTCAAGAGAATTAAAAAAATCAAAGGAATATCTCCTAATAAGGTCATTTATAAGGTTTCTTTATGTGAAGAAATTGCTTCTAAATTCCCCTTAGCATCCTCCACCATCTTTTTAACCTCCTCTGAGAGTTTTTCCTTTTGAATATGGTTTTTGGAAATCAGGATAGGGTCTAAGCTAGGTTGATTTCTAAGAATAAGTTCTTTATATAAATCTCCATAGGTATGAAAAGGGTTTGAGATATTAATGCAGTTTGAAAACACTGATGCCTTTATGGAAACCATAGCCATTTCTATTTTTTTTAGTTACCCACTTCCCTGGAGAGGAGCCTCCATCAGACAGGCCTCTGTCCACTTTTGACCACTCTAGCTCCAAAAATTCTTCAAAAGGCACATTAACTTGAACAAAATGGGAGGTAGAAAGGATAGAATAGTTTTTGAAATATTTCTTCTTCCTTCCCCTACCTAGTTTTAACCTTTCCGCTATTCCCTACTCTCCTAGACTCACCCCAAAATCAATTTCTACTCCATTCATTTTTCCTTTCTAAAACTTTTTCTTATTTATTTCCTACACCCTTGATCTCTTTCTCCTATATGCCCTTAGATCCACTGCCATCACTTCTACTACTGCTGATAAAACTTATTCATTGACCTATGTTTGACCTTATCCAATCACTTGGTATCCCCCTAAGTCCACCATTGTTGCCTGCCCTACAAAGTTAGTAGTTATCGTTTGCTCTCCAACACTCATTGTTACCATCCTCACCTTCTAAGTTTGATTTTCCTACTATTTGAGCTTTGATAGTGGATTACAATAATAATCAAGATTATTTTTATTATTAATATTAATTATTATTTTTAATATAAAGTAAAAAATTATAATTAGTATATATATCTTAAATATATTTAGTTAAAATTAAGTTGAGAATTATTAATTTTAAGAATAGTATTTGTATTTTGAAATATTAATCTTAAGGGTTTTATTTTGAATTTAAAATATTAATTTTAAAGTTTTTATTTTATATTTTTTATAGATAATATTAATTAATAGTGTTATTATTTTCTTCATTAGTTTTGTATTGACTGATGCCAAATTACATCGATCAAGTTACATTATAGTTTTGGGCTTAAAAATATATTTTCATAAAAAAAGGGTTTAAAATTTTATCATATGACTAAATAAAAATAAAAATAGAAATCTATTATGATTTTTCAATTGAATTTTCTAAATAAAACTAAAAACTTCTAAATAACACTCAAATAATAATCAAATTTATAATTATATATTTTTATAAGTGACAATTAAATAAACATTAAATTTATTATTGAATATAATTATGAACAACTCAATCCATTCTAAATAAAAGCAAAATCAAAAGACATGATATTTTCATTTACATGGGAAAAATGTATTTGTCAAAGACATCCTAAAAAGTATTGCTCTAGTTGGAAGAGATAAGAGGAAGTAATAGTAGTATTTATAAAAAATAGATTAAGGGAAAAGGATACAGTATGAATTTCTATAAGAAAATAATAAATGTTATCTTAAAAAAATGCAAAGGTACCTAATCCAAATATTTTAGTTGCTAAATATATGTTCCACCAATTAATTTGGTATGGTTTCCCTCCATATTGATAGGTCGACAAAGGAAACTTCACATAAATAATGTGAAAAAGGAATAAAACTACATTTTCTCCAAGCTATATGGAATTATTCTAGAGAGAAACATAATTAGATGGGTAAAATACAATAGGATCAAAGCTCATTTTTCAAGCAATGTTTGGACTTGAACATTTAATTATCAATCATCTAGTGATTCTTAAATTTGTTATTGAGAAAGTATGAATAGGAGCCAACACTATTTATGTTTGATACAGTGCCTTCAAAATAAATTTTGGAAAGAATTGAAAACGTAAGTTTTTAGTTGAGTGGAGAGAAAAAAACCATCCCCTTGTATGAAAATTAGTAGCTGAGCTAATAGTGCACATAAATAACATCAATAAAAATATAAAATATAAAACAAAAATTTGTTTATAGATGAATTAAAAGATTAGATTATAAATTATGGAGGAGAAGAAGTGCACATATTTTATTATTGTTGATTTATGTAAATGTGGTTTGTTATATTAAAAAAGATAAAATAAAAAATTAAAATATATCTTGGATCTTATGAGAATTTGTAGCTACTTTGAAATGAAAGTGATGTCAATAAAATAAAACTAATGGTATTATTTTATCGTGATAAGGATATAACTATCACATGTGATTGTGAAAATTTGGAAGCCATTGTAACTTATAAATATTTGGACCTTAAATTTGATTTTAGTTATAATTGAAATATTTTTTGTGTGGAAAAATGAGAAAAAAAGGTTTAAAATATTTTTACTTAATGCAAAACAAATACAAGAGAGCTCACTTTTGGAGATGAAAATTGAGAAAGCTACTCTTCAAGATATTAGTAAAAACATTAGTTTTATATGTTTCTCTATTTTTTGTTGAGAAAATTAATGCTTAAATTATGTGAGATAGGTTAGAACAAACTATAGTGACATGTATGTAATAGTTGTTTTATTTTAGACTCTAGTTATTTGTCTTGTTTTGATTACAGTCAATTGTTAGTTTACTATTAGTTAGTTTCTCTTTTATGTGATTTTATTCCACTTTTGTTGCATTACATTGAGGATAAATTATTGATTTAAATATTCTTGTAACCATCTTATTTATAATAAGAAATACAATTTTATTTAGAATTGTAGGAATCTATTCTAATTTGTTTTTTAATCCCATGTTCTTGTCCATCAACAGTTAAAAATGCAGCAGGTCTGGAACATATTTAGTTCTACAAATTAGTTTTGGAGCTAATTACAGAGAAGAATAATGACATCAAAAAAAAATTATGCAAGGTCTTCAATTCAATGGTGATCCCTATGAATATTGAGCAATAAAAATGAAAATCTTGATGGGTTTTAAATAGACATAGGAAATAGTTCAAATAGGATATGAAAATACTTAATATTAGAATACATTGATAACACAAGAGAGAAATAAAAAGAAAGAGGCAAAGAAGAAGGATGCTCTGGGGATGTTTTTAATCTAGGTGACATTTTTCCTGGAATTGTTGTAGTAAAAAAATGCCAAAGAATCATGGGATATATTACAATCTATTTACCAAGGCATAGACAAAGTCAAATCGATTCATTTGTAGAATTTGCGAAGAGAATTTAAGAATTTTCAAATGAAAGATAATGTCAAGATAACTAAGTTTTATGTTTGACTGAAATATGTTGTTAACCAATTATGGAGCAATGGAGAAACCATTATGAATCAGAGAATTTGTGAAAAAAAAATTACATCTTACCAAGAAACTAAAATTCAATAGAAAACAAGAATATCAAAACACTAAATTTAGATCAGCTCATGAGATAATAGCCATCTCATAAAAGTAGATTAGACATACATCTATAAAGTTTATAAAAATATTTGCACTAAAGCTAAATTTGGAGAAACACCATTAATGATAGTTCCTAAGAGAGAAGGGGGGACTCATTATATTATTCAAGAGGAAGAGGCCTTGGAAATAGAGGTTGTGGACATGGAAATTTAGATAAGAGGCATATACAATGCCATCATTGTAAAGGATTTTATCATATATATATATATATATATATATATATATATATATATATATATATATATATATATATATATATATATATATATATATATATATATATATATATATGATAAAATCCTTTACAATGATGGCATATATATATATATATATATATATATATATATATATATATATATATATATATATATATATGTATGTATGTATGTATGTATGTATGTATGTATGTATGTATGTATGTATGTATGTATGTATGTAATTTCACTCGTGATGAAAAAGAGCATTATGGATACATACAAAATAAGAAGTAAAATTTTACCCATAGTAAAGGAGAGTATTTTGGATCTAATATTGTTTATCTTGTCATATGATATAGAAAAGTCTTGGGATGATGTCTTGTTTCCTAATTCTAGATTCTCTAATCATATGATAGGGAATAAGGACTTGTTTTTAAAATTTGATGAAACAAGGAAAATTTAAGTGAAGTTTGGAGATGATAAAGTAATATAAATTGTTAGTAAAATCACTTTGGTTTTACACCAAAAATTTTGAGTTGAAAACTAGGATAGATGCAAGGTAATGAGGTACAAGGGGATGGGAGCGGTCAAGGGGGGTTGGCTTAAAGTGCCACTTTTTTCTAAAAATGATAATAGTTGAACTTGGAGATAATTTTAGATACATTTGGACAAAAAAATTTACAATAACGTTAAGAAGATGACTTGTGACATTTTGAACGTAGTTTCTAAATATATATAATTTTTGTAAATTCTTGGGTCTTAAAATCCCATTTTTTTTTTTAAATAATAATAGTTGAACTTAGAGATAATTTTAGATACATTTGGACAAATAATTTTACAATAGTGTTAAGAAGATGACTTGTGACATTTTGAATGTAGTTTCTAAATATATAATTTTTTAAATACCTAGATTAGAAAATTATGTGAAATTGATGCATTTTTGACAATGACATAGTATTTTTTGTAAAAAATAAGTAGATTGCATGTGTATAAATATACTTTTTTGAGTATACGAATGATTTTTTTTGTATAAAATTTTATATATAGATTAAATAAAAAAGTTTAAGTCAATAAAGTTAGAAAATAAAATTTCAAGTTTACAAATACAATTTGTTTACCTTAACTTCATTAAAAAAAAATTCAAATGATAGCCAACAATGTGTAGATTGTTAAGATATAAGTTTTATAAAAAAATTATGAATGATGAAAAATTTATTAAATTATTTCTATTGATATATGCATGAACCATAATAAGATATTTTAAGTAGAAATTAAAAAATAATTATAAATAATGATTTAATATTAAAAATATATAAGGTAAATGCAAGATATTGGGGCAACGACACTTTTTT
>JARHVA010006483.1:865000-870000 GCA_037957365.1 Torreya grandis | reverse complement strand
ACATATCAAGCGAAGTTTGTCTTCCTAGTAGATATAAATGGAGTAAGGAATAACTTGCAATGAAAGATTACCTTCCCGATATCTATCTTTGTTTTATTTCTTTATTAAGTAATATTTATCAAGATATGCTTGCCTCAGATAGATAGATTTGTTCTTTCCGTACCTAATTAAGGCATGGGAATCTTGATTCTCTATATATAGTTTACCCTAACTAATAAGGCAATCAAAGTTTGCTTCTCAATATATAACTTCATTCTTGTCCTACCTACTTACTTTTATAGAATAGATTATTATCTATTTTTAGAATCTTGATTCTTGATCTATAGGATGCATATATTATTTATCTATCTACTTAGCTATGTCATACCTACTTAACTTCTATAGTTGGCAAGGGAAGCTTGCTTCCTAATAGATAGAATGAGAAAAAAAAAGTTTTGAATCATGTTACATATGTAATAGATATATACCATTGAGTATGGCCTATCTATTTTACCTACTTGAGTATGTGCTACTTATTTTACTTACTTGATTATACCCTACCTAATTAAATACCCAAGTTATATTTTGATCTTGACTATGCCCTACCTACCTTATTTTACTTGAGTATGCCCTACCTGATTTAAATTACTTTAGTATTCCCTAGATAATTATTACTCTTTCCTTACCTACTTGATTATGCCATACCTACTTGAGTTATCTACTTGAGTATGCTCTACCTACTTGAGTATGCCCTACCCAAATGAATACCTAAACCATATATTGACCTTGAAAACCTATATCTAATCATGACCATGTCTATCTTACCAAGCCATATCTTTAATATTTGATACCTAATTGAATACCTAAGCTATATTTTTAAAGGAGAGGGGGCATTATCATTCTTGAAAATTAATAGATGGGGCATTATCAGATCAAGGGATAAAGGAGAAGGGGAATTATCAAGGGGTTCTTGAAAATCATAAGAGGTGACATTATCATCTATATAGATAAAGGAGGGGGAGATTTATTAATCCTAATCTTTAAAGGAGAGGGGAAACTATCACTTACATAGAGAAAGGAGTAAATAGGGATGATCAGGAAAAATGATTAAAGGCAAATTTAGGTCAAATTTATACATTATTTTTGGTCATTTTGATCAATGGGTCTATCAATATGCATTAATTACTAGCCTACAACATGTGGCCTATAGCATACATGTAGTCATTATATGGTCACTCTTACATGATATTTATGACATACCTAATACTAAATGTAAGTATGTGGTCACTCACACATGAAATTTACTAATATGTCCAACCCTTGACAAAAACCCAACCCATTGTTCCCATATCATATTCATGGTCTAGGTTATAATGCTAACACCATTATAGGTGGTGATATTCTAAAATTGGATCCCTACTATACACTGAGTATTCCCTCATCCCTAATATAGTAAATCAATGGATATCATAGGAATGGGGTTAATGAAGGAGTGATAGGGGACAATGAGGGACAATGAAGGATTGACTAGGGATGATGAGAAATGATGAGGGAGTGATTAAAGATGATGAGGGCCAATGAGGAAGTGATTATGGATAATGAGGGACAAGGAGGGAGTGATTAGGTTTGATGAGGGTATGAATAGGGATGATGAGGGTTGATGAATTAGTGATTAGGGATGATTAAGGATGATGAGATTTATGGTAGTCAAATTTGTATCTTTTTGTAAATCCTTTATTTATATTTGTGGTAGTTAGGTGTTCTTTTCTGTAGCATCTTGTGAGTATAGGATCCATGAGCCTTTCCCTTAAAGGCCAGATTGAATGATAAAAATTAAGGGCACACTTTCATACATAGTAGAGTATGATATAGCAATTTTAGTTAATGATTATTACATACTAACTCTCCATATTTGACCAAAATCTATATCATGGTCCCAACTCTCTATTATAATCTTTATCATGATTGTGATCCTCGCTATCACTTTCAATATCATTGGCCAAAACCTCTATCATGGTTAAGCAGATTTGGAATTATTCTTAAATGCAAAACTACTTGGGTGATCCCCAATTTTGTCCACATAGGGTGCCCCTCCAAGGTTAGGTTGATGTACATGGCCCATCCTAGACACACAATTGGAGTTGTTTCTAGTGTGATTGAAACTATGTGACTGAGGAATATATCCATATAAAATAAAGTATTAAAATGACTAAAAATTTATGTCATAGTCATATGAACCAAAAAAATTTACTATGAATCAACATGTTTAGGTCATTAATCAAGGCATTAACTATGGTCAGGCACACAAATTTATGTATTTTATTACATTCGAATGCTCTCTAATCTTTAGTTAAATACTTTAGGTTTATGGTCCCACTTTCGATGTCTTATACTAGGAAGATATCACTCTATTACTAAAAAAACTTTAGAGGAATTCTATTTAGTCACCCAATCCAAGAGTTAATCCAACCCAAAGTTGAGTTGATATGAGATGTAACCATCAATAGAAATTATTAGTGGGATGTCATATATATATATATATATATATATATATATATATATATATATATATATATATATATATATATATATATAATGGGTTGATGCCTAGACCTAAGTATCAAGTTGAGTGCCAATCTATGGTCAATCATGTCCCAATCCCATAGTCTAGTTCTCTTCTCCATCTATCATGAGAAGATTCAATCTTCAATCCTTTTCTTTTAGATACTCTTATTCTTTTGAGACTAAAAATAAATCCATACATATAACTGGGGGAATCCCTATCCTTTAATGGCCTATATATACATACAAAGAGGGGAGAATCCAACATCCCACTAATAGTTTCCATAGATAACTACATTTGGGATTGGATCAACCCTAGGATTGGCTCAACTCTTTTGTTGTGTGACTGAATCCCTTTTTTATATAGTTTTTGGTAGTATATTGATATCTTCCTATTAAAACACCTCAAAAGTGGTACCATAAACCATAAGTATTTAGAAAAATATTGGAGAGTGCTTAATCATATCTAACTATATAAATTTATATGCTTGATTGTGATTAATGCCTCAATCAATGGCATATCCAATTGATGCATAATAAAATGTTTGGTTCATATGACTATGACATAAAAAATTTTATCAACTTGATATTTCATTCTACAAGGATATATTCCTTAAACACAGTTTTAATCACACTAGGAGAACATTTAATTGGTTGCCTAGGATGGGTCATGTACATCATCATAACCCTAGAGGGGTACCCCATATGGAATAAACACTAGATCACCTAGCTAGTTTTGAATTTAAGAAAAAATGTCAATCTACTCAATCATGATAGATATTTTGGCTAGTGATAGTGATAGTGATAGTGATAGTGATAGTGATAGTGATAGTGATAGTGATAGTGATAGTGATAGTGATAGTGATAGTGATAGTGATAGTGATAGTGATAGCGATAGCGATAGAGATAGCGATAGCGATAGCGATAGAGATAGAGATAGAGATAGTGATAGTGATAGTGATAGTGATAGTGATAGCGATAGCGATAGTGATAGTGATAGTGATAGTGATAGTGATAGTGATAGTGATAGTGATAGAGATAGCGGTAGCGATAGCGATAGCGATAGCGATAGCGATAGTGATAGTGATAGTGATAGTGATAGTGATAGTGATAGTGATAGTGATAGTGATAGTGATAGTGATAGTGATAGTGTGATAGTGATAGTGATAGTGATAGTGATAGTGATAGTGATAGTGATAGTGATAGTGATAGAGATAGCGGTAGCGGTAGCGATAGCGATAGCGATAGCGATAGTGATAGCGATAGTGATAGTGATAGTGATAGTGATAGTGATAGTGATAGTGGTAGTGGTAGTGATACTGATAGTGATACTGATACTGATACTGATACTGATAGTGATAGTGATAGTGATAGTGATAGTGATAGTGATAGTGATAGTGATAGTGATAGTGATAGTGATAGTGATAGTGATAGTGATAGTGATAGTGATAGTGATAGTGATAGTGATAGTGATAGTGATAGTGATAGTGATAGTGATAGTGATAGTGATAGTGATAGTGATAGTAATATTGATAGTGATAGTGATAGTGGGAATCACTATTATGATAGAGATTCTAGTAGAGAGTATGGTTCATGATAGAGATTATAGATAGTGATATTGGGAATCATGAACATATTAATTTATAATACATAATTATAAAATTGATTTGACATCATATTTTATCCTTATTTGAGTGAGAAAAAATTGGAATTGGAATAAAATCCAATCAGGCACAAGCTAAAATCCATTGCATCCACCATTAAGGTATTGGAAGGAATGGTTATGGATGAGGATGGAATGATTAGAGATGATATCAAGTGATGATGGATGAAGATAGATAATGAAGGAGTGATTAAGTATTATGATGGATTGTGAGAGTACATGATCAAGTGATTATGGGTGAGGAGGGAGTGATTAGGGATTATGAGGGATGATGAGGAAGTGATTAGGGATGATCAAGGAGTGATGAGGGATGAGGAGGGATTGATTAGGGATGATGATGAATGATGAAAAAATGACTATGGATAATGAGGGAGGATAAGGAACTGATTAGGGGTGATGAGGGATGATGAGGGTTGATGTGGGACTAATAAGGGATGATGAGGGATAATGAGGGATAAAGAAGGGGTGTTAGGTACAATGATAAATGATGAACATGGTTGAGGGAGTGATTAGAAACAATGAGGGGAAATGAAGGATTGATTAGGGATAAAAAGGGTTGAGAAGGGAGTTATTAGGGATGATGATAGAGTGACTAGGGATAATGAGGGATGATGAAGAACTTATTAGGGATGATGAGGGACTTTAAGGAATAATGAGATATGATGAAGGAGTGACTAGGTATGATGATAAATGATGATGGTAGATGAGGGAGTGATTAGGGATTATGAAGGTTAATAATGGAGTTATTAGGGATAAGGAGGGATGATGAGGGACTAATTAGGGATGATGATAGATG
>JARHVA010006483.1:752500-860000 GCA_037957365.1 Torreya grandis | reverse complement strand
GCTTCAATCCTAGTACTATAATTCAATTTGAGTTGGAATTTTTGTGCATATTACATTTAGACATGCACTTGATAGCACAAATGATAGTATAAATATTTTGAGGGAGTAGCTTTTTTACATCAATGATAACAAATCATATTCTCCTAAGTTTTTCCAAGGTTGTTTTGAGATATTTTAAAGAAATATGAATGAAAAAGAAATCTTTTTTAATACACACTAAATTTAGTCAAATTATTTTGCATGACATTTTAATAAATTTTGAATATTTTACTAGTTAATTAGGATGCATAATAAGAGTGGGGTATAATATTTTGGAGTTTATTTGAGGTTTGTCATGGAAAAGGAGAAAATTATGGTGTAGCTGCATGTGTAAAAATACCCCTTTAAAAAGAAAAGGGGTAGCACAAGGATGATGTTGACTTGATTGATGATCTAAGTATTGTGGTTTAGTGCAATGAAATAATTTCTCTTCGATCATATAAGTATTCTCATGTACAAATATTCTTTTGGTTAACGGAGGAAGAAAATAATGCAATGTATGACGATTTTAGTCTAGTACCTGGATGGAGTGATTTACACTTAATTCGAAGCTAAAATTATGGTTCATGGATTATTTATACTAGCGATATGACATGGTTTTGTTCAGGCTATATAGAATTTTATTATAATGAATGTGAGTCAACATAATGGGTTTATAAAAGGTATTGTAGACCCTTATATCCTATAGATACTATCCATTCCAACAACTAGTGGATCATGACATAACATCAACAATTGACTTTGCCCATATCTCATATCTTGTGCAACTAGGTGCAATGTATTTATAATGTAAATTTAGCCTTCAAAATTAGTGGTATTTCATCTTTTTCCTACATGTCCTTAAAAATTGATTACACTTTAAATGTAGGGAAAGTTTTAAAAATAATTTCACATGATGATAATGATGAGGGAATAAACTACTACTTGTCTCGTTGTTTACAAGTAAAAAAAAAACCACAACTACTACATATGGAGAAGACCTAGTTTATTCGACTAGATCTATGGTGATTACAAGAACCTGAATTCATAGTTAATTTCATAAAAAAAATAAAGAAATAATTATTTTAGGACTTTGAAATAAATAGGGTGATACTTAATTATTAAAAATTGGTTATCATTATAAATATTCAACTAATCAAATACCATGGAAAGTCTCACAACATTTTTTTTATGTAAATTTCATGAATCCAAACATGAAGTGATTCTTGAAACACTTAAAAATAGAGTTGATCTGAAAGACACATTAGATTGACTTGGTAAGGTTAGTATTCAATTCAAGTTACATTTTGAAATAGTAAAATTAATTTATTTGATTTAGTGTATTTTAATTTAGAATTATTTTTTTCATTATGTATTTTTTTTTTTAATAATTTCTGACACAGTTAATGTAGGTTATTAGTATCATATGAGACTCCACCTTCACATGGTTGGTGTCATGAGTAGAGATATTTTCTTCTTGAAACAAAGAGAAGTGTAAAAAATAATACATTTTGAGTGGACAAGTTTATTACTATTTTCATAACCATTAATGCATTTATATACATTCATGAATAGATGAAAATACATTCATGATTTTACATTCCATTTTTACATGTCCATAAAGACGTTATGTCGATTGGGAACGTGAGTTAAAAGTTATGCATTATACTAAAAAAATATTAGTCCTTAAACCAAGCTTTCAATGTGATATAAAATGTGTCATCATGTATTCATCATCACAATTTAAATATAATCCTCTATGGTAGCTCAAATCACTCATGCAACTGAAGGAGTTGATGATTCATCTCTACCCCTCACAATTTGTTTACAATGCCTGTACAAAGTTCATTTCATTTTTACCCTTAATAATGAGAAAAATATTATTTAGGTATGTGTATAACCACTTGAAATTTTTGACTCTAGGATGTGAAAAAACATGGAATAAGTACATTAATTCATTTATACTACTATTTGGATGCATCTATGAATATGGTTCATCAATTGGGCATGCAAGTCAAAAGTTGCATGTTTTACTAACCAAATTTTGGTCCCTAAAGTGAGATTTCATTATGAGATAAAATGTGTATCATTTATTCCTTGTCACTAGAGGAATATAATCCTATTTTTTGGTCATATAGCTCTCCTATGTAATTATAATATCTAACAGTTTATGTTTACCCCTCACAGTTTGCCTGTAACACCTATGGAAAGTTCATTTTGTTTTCCCTCTTAAGAATGAGAAGATTCCATTATGGGATGCATCTAGATCATATAATTTTAAAATATAGTTCCTAATTTATCATGTATTAATGCCATTCATATATTTATATTCTCATCTAAATGTGTCTACAAAGATGGTTTGTTGATTGGGTGCATGAGTCAAAATTTGTGTGTTCTACAAACCAACTTTTGGTCCCAAAAGTGAGATTTTAATACAAGATAAAACATGCCACCATTTATTCCTCATCACTAGTGGAATAACATATTATGATAGGTGAAAATATCACTATCCTTTATAATTTTATGATTTGATGGTTTGTCTATACCTCTCATGATTTTCTTGTAACGCGTATGTAAATATTATTCCATTTCCCCATTAAGAACATGATGATTCCCTTAAAATATGCATCCACCTTTTTATAAATTTTTAATATAGGTATAAATATATAATACATTAATTCCATTCATATTTTTATACACCCATATATATTTTTTATGAATATGGTTCATAAATTGAGCATGCAAATCAAAATTTATACGTTCTACTAACCAAATTTCGGTCCTTATAGCTAGATTTTGGTACTAAAAAAATTAAGTTTTAATTTATTACTTAATGATATTGAAATATAATCCTATATATGGTGATTATAAAACTCTCCCATGAAATTTTATGAGCTAATGTTTCATCTCTACCCATCATGATTCACTTGCAATACCTACACAAAGTTCATTCTATTTTTTCCATTAAAAATGTGAAGATCCTCTTCAAGGATACATTTGTACACCTGTAAGTTTAAATTTTTTACCCCAATTTATGGTTTATTGATTCCATTCATGTTTTTATAAACCCATATAGACGTGTTTGCAAAGAGGGTTTGTTGATTGGGTATGCGAGTCAAAAGTTTCACATTCCACTAACCAATTTTTGGCCTCTAAAATTAGATTTGGATGCAAGAGAAACCCTATCAAATTTTATTCCTCATAATGAGTGGAATATAATACTCTATAGGTTATAATAATAAATCCCTATGTGATTATATTATTTAACAATTCATCTCTACCACTCACTATTCACTTGTAACACCTGCATAATGTTTGTTATGGTTTTCCCCTTAAGAATGGGAAAATAATCTTCATGGATACAACTAGACTAATGTAATTTTTTAATATGGGGATCGATATAGGTTTTATGAATCACATTTATACATTTATGTTCCCATTCCTACATGTCCATAAATATGGTTCATATTGGGCTAGTGAGTCAAAATATATGTGTTTTACTAAACAACTTTTAGTCCATAAATATGTGTTTTACTAAACAACTTTTAGTCCATAAATCAAGATTTGACTGCCAAATAAAATATGTCATTGTTTATTCTTCATCATTAGTGCTATATAAGATTATATGATGGTGTTTATATAAATTTTATTATTTAAAATCTGACATTTCATCTCTACCACTCACAATTTACCTGTAATGTCAGTGCAAAGTTCATTCCATTTTTCCCTTAAAAATAAGAAGATTATCTTCAAGGATTTATTTTTAAATGTGTAATTATTTACTCTAATTCCTAATTGAGGATTTAAAAATTTCATATTTTTGTTTATGCATCCATCTAGATGTGTCTGCGAAGATGATTCATAGATTAGGCATGTGAGTCAAAAGAACATGTTTTACTAACCAATTATAGGTCCCTAAAGAGAGATTTGGATAAGAGAGAAAAGGTGTCACAATTGTAAATAATTATTAGTGGAATATAATCCTATACATGGTTCTAAAAATACTCTCTCTTATAATTGTAGGAGTTGATGGTTTATCTCTACCACTCACAGGTCACATGGAATGTCTACACAAATTTTGTTCCCTTTTTTCCCTTAAGAATGAGAAGATTATTTTCAGTAATGCATCTAAATTATTTATTTTTAAAACTCCATATCCCAATTTAGGGTTGATAAAGTTTATTCCTATGTTTATTCACCCATATAAACATGTTCGCAAAGATGGTTCATAAATTTGTCCAGTGAGTCAAAAGATATACATTCTACTAATAAACTTTTGGTCCCTAAAGAAAGATTTGGATATAATATAAAATGTGTTATTATTTATTCCTCATTATTATTGTTATAATATTTTATCCTCATAATACTCACTCTTTCAACTTTAAAATTTGATGATTCATCTCTCTACCACTCATGGTTCACCTACACTGCATGAACAAATTTTGTTTTATTCTTTCCATTAAGAATGAGAATATTGTATTTAGGGGTGCATCCAAACACCTAAAACTTTAAAATTTAGTGATATAAAAAGGGTATAATAAATCCATTCTTGTTTTTATATTATCATCTAGACATGTCAGTGAAGATGGTTCATCTATTGGGCTAGCAAGTCAAAAGATACGTATTTTACTGACCAAATCTTGGTCCCTAAAATGAGATTTGGATATGAGATAAAATATGTTTTCATTTCTCCCTCGTCATGAGTGGTAAATAATCCTTCAAGATATATTTATAGGGATTAGTCAAGTAACTATAATATTTGATGATTTGTCTCTATCACTCACAATTCACCTGTAATGCTTGAAATTTTTTTGTTATGTTTCCCTCTTAAAAATGAGAAGATTATATTCAAGTATGTGTCCATAAACCTATAAAATTAAAATATGGGGACCAAAATAGGGTATATGAAGGTTATTAATGCCATTCATATGTCCATTCATATGTTTTCATGAAGAGGGTTTGTCGATTGGGTAAGTGAGTCAAATTTTGCACATTCTACTGACCAATTTTTAGTCCCTAAAGTGATATTCAGCTACAAGATAAAATATGTCAACATATATCCCTCATAAAGAGTGGAAAATAATCCTCCAATATATGATTATAGGACTAAATTTTTCAATTGTGGGAGCTAAATTTTCATCTCTACCACTCATATATCACTTGTAAAGGTTGTGCAAAGTTCATTCCATTTTCCCCTTAAGAATGATAAGATTCTCTTCAAGGATGTGTCTAACTACGTGAAAAATTTTACTCTAAAGCTTGAAAAATGGTAGATGAAGTTCATTCATGAATTTATATGCCCATTTAGACATGTTTCATCGATTAGGCTAGTAATTAAAAAGATACACATTCTACTAACTAACTTTTAGGCCCTAAAACAAGATTTAGTTGAGGGAAAAAATGCTTCCATTTTTCCCTTATCATTATTATCATAAAATAATATGGGTATTCCTTATACAATTCACCCATGTAACTATAGGCTCTAATGGTTCATCTCTACCACTCACAGTTCACCTATATTGGTTGCATAAAGTTCATTCCATTTTTCCTTCAAAATGAGAATATTCTCTTCATGGATGTGTCTGGTCACATGAATTTTTTTAATTTGAAACCTAATAAAAGGTGGATTAATTTCATTCCTATGTTTATATTCCCATCTAGATATGTCCACAAAAAATTGTCAATTGGGATATGAGTCAAAGGTTATGTATTATATTAACCAAATTTTAGTCCCTAAAGTGAGATTTAGCTACGAGAGAAGCATCCCATAATTTATCCCTCATCATTAGTTGTATATAATCCTTATATGGTGATTATATAACTCACTCATGAAACTTTATAGGCTAACGTTTCATCTCAACCACTCACAGTTACCTAAAATGCCTATGCAAAGTTCATTTCATTTTCCCCCTTAAGAACAAGAAGATTCTCTTCAAGGATGAATTTATCCTCATATAAGTTTTAAATTTTAGGCCCTATGGAGTGCCGATAAATGAAATTTATATGCTTATACACTCTGTATGTATATGCCTATGAAGATAGTTCATTGATTGAGCTAGAGAGTCAAAATATACATGTTCTAATGATCAACTTTTGGTTTCTAAAATGAGATACGGTTACAAGAGAAAATATGTCTCCATTTATCCCTCATCATGAGTAGAATAAAATAAATTATGGGGTCCTTAAATTACTTTCCCATATAACTATAGGATTTGATGATTTATTTGTACCACTCATGGTTCACCTACAATGCCTACACAAAGTCCATTCCATTTTTCCACTTAAGAATGAGAATATTCTCTTTAAAGATGTGTCTAGCCACATGAAAATTATGACTCTATGACTTGAAAAAGGGTATACCAAGGCTATTATTTCATTTATATTTCCATTTATATGTATCCATGAATATGGTTCATCAATTGGGATCGTGAGTCAAAAGAGATGTGCTTTATTATCCAAATTTTGGTCTCTAAAATGAGATTTAGCTACGAGACAAAATGTGTCATTATTTATCCCTCATCATGAGTGGAATAAAACTTATAGGGTGTGCTTATAGGACTCACCCATACAATTACAATAGCTAACCGGTTATCTCTACCTCTCATAGCTCACCTACAATGCTTGCATAAATTTCATTCCATTTTTTTCCTTAAGAAGGAGAAGATTCTCTTTAGGGACATGTCCAACCACCTAAAAATTTAAAATCTAGGGCTTGATATAGGGTAATTGAATTTCACACCTATTTTTATAATCTCATATAGGTACAAATCATCAAATATGATTCATCTATTGTGATATTGATTTAAAAGATACATGTTCTACTAACTAATTTTTGATCCCTAAAGTGAGATGTGCTAAGAGAGAAAAAATGTGTTGTCATTTATCCTTCATTTTGAGTGGTATATAATACTATAGGTGGTCCTTATAGGACTCACCTATGTAACTTTAAGAACTAATAATTTTTATTTAAAACTCACATTTCCTCTACAATTGATCATAAATTGGGTTCTAAAAAAAGGTTTCAAGTTAGATTTTCAATGGTGCCACATTATAGAGCTCGTTGAGAGCTTTCCAACGCTTTTCTCGGTTCGAAAAGCGGACATCGTATGCAAAAGTTATGGGCCACTGAAGTTTTGGTTCAACAGGGAAAAATTGGTGTCGACAAGTGACGTGGCATTATTTACATGTGACACGTGGACCAATGGGAGGTTGACACGTGGCAAATAATTAGGGGGCAAAAAGTTTGGTTAGGTGTTATTTAACACATGTTATTTGAAAATTTCAAACTCCAAACCACCCAAGGCACCAAAAAGGAGGGAGGAAAAAGTCAAATTTCATGCAAAGCGTGCCCATGAAGCATGCCACGCCCTTGGCCGCTTCCCTAGGCGCCTAGAAAGGAGGAAGAGGTTTTGAACTCTTGAGCTCCCATGTAAAAGGGAAGCACCTTGACCGCTTCAGCCACAGTGGCTGGAATGTCATAAAAGGAAGTTATTTTTACTTGTTTAGGACGGATTTTTGACTGTGTTTTATTTTAAGAGGCTGAGAGCTTGTTTTAAGCTTGGAGATGGCTAGCTAATGGGATTTTCTCCAATATCCGACCTTGTACATAGTAAGTAAGTCTTTTTAATTATGTTTTGTAATTAAAAAGAGAATGTTATTATTATTTGAATATACCAATAGATTGAATGAAGGACAAAATCAATTTCGGAAGGGGATTGAAGACTAAGGAAGGATTCTGAGAGACTGAGCTTGAGTTTATCAGCAAAGGTGGAATTCTTGGACAGAGATCAGGCCTGAGGGAAGTTGTGTAGCGTTTCAAAAATTTGTAAGCCATTTGTTGTGCAAATTTAATAGAAACGGTCCTCACTATTGGGCGGACCTGGAGACGTAGGCAATCAATGCCGAACTCCGTTATCAATTTCATGTTGTAATTTGTCATGATTGCATGTTTTATTTTCAAGTATTCTGATTTTTAATTAATCAAAAACTCATGCAATATTTGAAAAATTGACAATTTATGACATTTAATTTTTAAAACAAAATCTAGTTTTTATTGGTGAATGGAAGATATCAGTCTTTTTGACAATTCTAATCCAATTCAATAACCAAGAATATTTTCCTAAACAATTTGCAAGTTCTTTTGAATATTTTTGAGAATTTGTTAAGTTTGAGAAATTCAGAATCCGTATGTTTAAAACTTCACTTAGAGTTTTTTCAGTAGTGTTTACGGATCAACAATAACTATTAAAGTTAATTGTAGAAACAAACAAGTTGGTTTAGGAGATAGTTCCAACTGTAGGAGAGCATGCTAATATAAAATTGATTTTAGCTAAGAGAGAGAGAGAGAGAGAGAGAGAGAGAGGTAAAGAGATATATAAACACCTAAAATATTTATGTATGTTAATCAAATATCTTTTATAAAGAATTTGGATATATATTTTATCCCCATAATCATCTTTGTCAACTCTTCCACCTTGAAATCAAAGCAATGTGGTGCAATCATAAGATCTATGTTTATGATGATTAAAATGAAAAGGAAAATTCTAATTTTTAAAAATGATTAGATATTATTTTATCCCAAAAAATATCATTTTTTAAATTACAATATATGTAATGGTTTTTTCATTGATTAAATGCATTTTGATCTTATTTGCCTGCATTCTGATCTTAATTTCCTACATTTTGATCTTAATTTCCTATATTGTGATTGTGATTCATCTATATGGATTTTAATCATGTTTTAATGTTTGGCTCATGTTTAATATACATGTCACAGCAACCATCATAAATAACTTCTCAAGTTTATTGATGTATGTTATAATAATGCTCTTTTTATGGACATATTTTCTAAACAACAATCATGAAAGCTAAAAATTAGTTATATGTTCATTGACACAACCATGCTTGAAAACTTCTTTATTTATGAATAATTTCAATAAGGATAATGTATGTAACAACAAAAATGTTTCATTGAATTTTTAATTAGTGGAGTCTTAACCTAAATAAATATAATAGTTGAGCAGAGTAAAATGGATCATTAAATGAACATTCAACCATGAATTTTACTTGCAAAAAAATTATCTTGAGCAACTAGGGATTTGACAAAAAACATGAAAAGAGTTAAGCAACTTATCTATTTAGGGCTCACATAGCTATGTTTGATTTAAACCTGAGTTTGAATGTGGCACTATCTGATTAGACTATTTGACTATCATTTTGAATTGAGATGATAGTGGTGGATTTGGACAATAGATTAATGTGTTAATGTTTGATTAGGGTGCTCTTGTCTAGGCTCCTTTTGTGAAAAAACTATAAATTGATTTTCTATGTGGATTCACCTATATATGCACTTCAACCTAGCATGGATCTAATATCATGAAATTCAACTAGTATTTTCACCTCTTCTTCTTCAAAATGCTAATGGAGTCCTACACACAAATCAAATAGAGATCAAATGCACAATGGGTAAATGGGGAAGTGGGAATGGCTAAGCTAGCCTCCTAAACTTGTTGTATTAAGCTTTGCTTACATATGACATTAATAAGAATTTCATGTTGATGTATGTCTCCCTATAATGTGTGTGTATGACTAGATCATGCATGATGTGGATCTAAATGCTCGTTACCTAGGTCCTCCTCTTGGTCAAATCATGCAATCTATGTTTGTTATATATGAACTTCAAATAAATGCATAAATTGAGATTGTTATAATATTGATTTTATTTATTATGTTAGTGTCAAATAATAAGTTCCAGATGTAAAATGTTTTAGGGAACCTTTTAAATAAATACTCCCGATTTTAAATTTTAAAAACATATTCACATGCCAACCAACTGAAACAAGGGTAAAATGGTCATAAAAGGATACCCAAAATAAACTTTCATTAAAAAGAACTCTAAAATGTGTGGTGGACAATAGTGGTGGATTTACACAATAAAGCAGTGTGTTGTTTTCTAATTAAAGCACTATTATCTATAGAAAAGAAAACTAAATAATGAAAGAGATAAAGACCAAGAATCCATGTGACTCAAACAAGGTCTGACATGGAATATTGACACTTTAGAAAAATAGTGAAATCAATATGAAAGAGTGATAGAAAATATATAAGACTAGGACAAAATGCATGAATGGGAACTTAATTCAACATTTGAAGCTTATAAATATAAAATATACAGTATACATAATACTTGTCTTTGCTTGAACAAATTTTGGTGTATACATTTTCTCCTCCTTTTATTCTAGTAATGTAATAAAATGAAATTACTAGAGTAAAAGGAAGAAAGTCATACATGTACTTACCTATGTAGAATCTAATTTCTTGAAAATGGAGTGACATGGGTTTAATGTGATCAACCCACATGGAGATAAGATGAGCTCTAATCTTGTACTCTTTTTTGCCAGATAATTATACAAGACTTCAAGTGATGCATGTGAATATGAAGCCATGATGTGGACTCCATGTATTGAATCTCAGTAAAATATTGATCCATGAGGAAACAAACTATGATTACCCCACTATTTTATGTCTATATATGTGTCTATAAGTAAAAATATGTTTAAATTCAACCCCACATAAGTAAAATTTATTGGGTACTAGTGCAAAAAATTTCAATCAATTACTACAAATGACTATATGATTCATTTTGGTGCAAAAACTTGGAGATCATATAATTTTGAACTGACTTCGATGTAATAAAATAGAAAATGGAATGATTTCAAATTATTTATATATGATATAATCACAAAAAAAACTAGGAGATGAGAACATGTTCCACATAACTTACCCCCAATCTAATAACTAAGAAAATTAAATCACATAATATGAGTAATAAATATGATTTTTTTATGCAGACTTAAACTATGTGCATGCCCCCATTATCCTAAATTGTGTAAAAATTGAGCCAATATTTCATAAATTGTGCAATCATATACTATGTACATACCCTATTTCTATTCACCATATGTCAAAAACTATGTAAAATCTTTGTGTAGAACTAATAAAATATTTTTTATAAATTATGATAACCTGTAGAAAATTCAAACCATTATATTATGTAAATATATAAATCTAATCCAAATATGAGATTAACTAAATTTTTATTATTAATTTTTCCAAAAACTATTGAATTATTGTGTCATACTATGTGTAGTCTGTGTAAACTATGATATTCTGAGCCAAAATATGTATACTAAAACATAATGAAGCATAACTAATGGTGTATCAAGTAAATAAAATATGATCTAACTCAAAATTTTGTGTATATTAAATTTTACTAAGTTAACTATCCTTTGTGTGTCTGGATTAGTAAAATAGTGCCTTTGTATGCCCCCTTTTGGTGAGAGGGACAAAACTAGTGTAAGGAGTTCAAGCCAAAAGTGATAATTGATATAAAAAGAGTTAAAAGTCTAGTTTATTATTACAATATGTGTATAATCAAGTGTTTATCATTGGTAATATATTGAACCTAAATTGATACACACATGAATTCCCATAGCAATATATGAATTTCTAAAGAAAAAGGAAATATGTGTCATTGGGATGACAAAAAGATTAGTATAGGAATAAGACCTGTATGATACAAAAGATGTCATAATTATATTCTATGTGGAAGAAATGGTTCTAAAATTAGAGATATGGTTTGTAATATATCAAACTTTTAAATTTTAGGAATTTTTTTCCTATTTGATATGGTAAAAATCTTAGTTTTATAAGGACCAAAAACCAGAGTATAAAAAGTGCATTAAATAGTAGCAAGCCCCACAATCTATAATACAAAAGCTAAAAAATAACAGTAGTAGTTAACTAACCATACACAGGAAAAAAATAAGAGGAAAAAAAAAAAAAAAAACCTATTCAAGAAGGGGGATCCCTCCATAGTAATCTTCTCATCCTCAATCATCTTCTCCTACATGGCCTATCTATTATTTATGATTATGGCCCTAGTTTTATTTCTAGGGCCTTTCACATCCTCCTTGGGCAAGATCATTATGGGTCTCTTCTCTAGTTTTTCCTTCAAAAGGGTATTCTTGGTGGGAGGTTTTTGGGGGAAATTAGGGAAAGAGGTATCTACCTCCACAATATGTTGCTTTAGGGGGTTCCCTTTAGCCTTTACTATTTGAGATAAATACTAGATCATTTTGGCAACCTCCTTGTTCATAGAATTTCAATCCTAGATTAAACCTATTAAGCACAACCCTGCCTCATGAAGTTTCTTATTAAACCTTATAGTTGGTCCTTGTTGGTTTTAATCACTTATATTAAGGGGGTCTTTCCTTTCCCCACCACTTCCCATAAGAATCCTTCCTCTAGTAAAAGTGGTTTAGGATTGAAAATAGAGAGTTTTAGGGGACAATCCTTGAATGAGCTTTTAGGAATTAGGGCTAGCATGGGAAAATTTTCTTATCAAGTGGTGAAATCCTAAGGTAGGATATTACTCAAGGGAGTCCTTAGTGAAGGACCCCCCAGTGGAACCTCCTTTCCCTAAATAATCTCTCCATGTTTTACTAGTAGCAAGATAAGGCCTTGGTGTATGATGGGATTGGCTTCATTGATTTGGTATGCAAGATTAGTGCTCTCTAGGGATTTTAGAAGGTAATAAGGGAGGTTGATTTTGTAACCATGAAAATGGTTCATCAAGGGAAAATGATGGTAAAAAATGAGGGTGTACTTGCCTTTAAGTGTGAGATACTTCATTATTTACAATCAGACATTAGGCTAGTGATGTGGGAGATCTGATTGAGGAAACCCCTTTTTATCCATTTTAATGAACTCATTGGTTCAAAAAAAAATTGTATAGAAGTTCTTTTTTTTGATTATTTTTTGAATGCTTTTATTCCTTTGAATAACATCCCTATGTCTTCACCAATCATCTCCTTTATTATAGATAGTCTAATGCCTCTTACTTCTAAAACCCTCTTTTTCCATATATCAATGAATTCCTTTGATAAGTCAGCATCATGATCATTGATGCTCAGCATAATTTTTGTGAGGCTTCCTCTATGAAGCTTTTTCCAAACCTTCTTTATGCTTTTGATCTCTGAGTAGGAAGTTATTTCAAGATAGTCCCTATCTCCATCCATCTCAATAGTATCCTAAGAGCCGAAGATGGAATTTGTCAAACCCTGGTAAGGCTTAGAGATAATGGCTTGAAATAAACTTGAAGTAAATGATTTCTTGCACCCTTTTTAATTAATTATCCACATGGTAGAATGATGGTGGTAATGATTTTTGAAATCCTTCACTTAAGAAGTAAAATCTACATGTGTGGTAGCCTTGTCATCATCCTATCTAGAAATGACTTCATTTTAAATAGCTGACATGACATTATAGGAATGTGGCATCCAATGTGTGGGAATAATATCTTAGGATCAAGGCATAGGTAAAAATGGATATGTGATTTTGAAATTGAAAATTTTGGATTCATTTGTTGAATGTAAAGTTGTAAGTTAAAGATTTGAATTTTCAAGCATGCCACATAAGAGAGCAATTTCATATACCAAGTTTAAGGAGGTGAAAGCCTTAATTTAGGCTACGGAGGATGTTATACTATTAAGTAACTAAAACACCTCTCATTATTCCTTGTAAAGGTGCATTTAAGTCAATTTTTTGTATTTTTATTAATTATAGAGGGTCTATTTGACATTTTGATAGTTCTCTCTAGACATTTTGCACTATTTTTTATTGGCAACATTGTTGTCCATCATTGTTATTCTGTAGAGTGTGTTGTAGTCTAAATGCCAATTTACACTAGAAAACTATGTTGTGTCTAGATTTTATGGATTTTTTAAACTAATTTTTAATTTTAATATGTTGGTACTTCCTTTTTGTATTATTATTTACATTGAAAGTATTTCTAATGGGGTTAAATGATGGAGATTGTGTTTAGGCTACCTTTATTTGATAAGGAAAGGTTGATTATTGAGAGGTCTAGACTTCAATATGTGGGTTGGATAGATATAATTCCATATAATGCAAACATGATGACTACATTAGTTGAGTATTGGGATGTATATTTTTGCACATTCTAGTTATCTATAGGTAGGATGATAGTTACTATGGAGGATGTTTGGAGGATATAATGGTTGTCAGTTACCAATAGGAGGTTGGTATTATAGGATGTTATGGGGTATGTATCCATGGGTTGTGCATATATATATATATATATATATATATATATATATATATATATATATATATATCTCTGTGTGTGTGTGTGTGTATGTATGTATGTATGTATGTGTGTGTGTGTATATATATATATATATATGTATGTATGTATGTATGTATGTATGTATATGTGTGTGTGTGTGTGTATGTATGCATACATGCATACATACATACATATATACATACATATATATATATATATATATATATATATATATATATGTATATATGTATGTATGTATGCATGTATGCATACATACATACACACACACACATATACATTATATATATATATATGTGTGTGTGTATGTATGTATATATGTATGTATGTATGTATATATGCATGTATGCATACATATATATATATATATGTGTGTGTGTGTGTGTGTGTGTGTGTGTGTGTATGTATATATGCATATATACATACATACATACATACATATATATATATATATATATATATATATATATATATATATATATATATGCATGCATACATACATACTAAGAGAGAGAACATAGAATAAGTGACTTGTATAAAAGCAAGGCAATTTAAGCCTTTTTGTGTATATACTAAGAGAGAACATAGAATAAGTGAATGATATATAATATTTGTGAGAATAATTAGGTCATTCATACCATCATATAAGTTTCATGAATATCTAATATAGGTTCTACATATGAGGATCAAGGTCATAAGACCTAATCAAACCATGAAGTGGGCTAGTTAAGCAAAGAGGGGTAAAAATCAGTTTGAGAGGGAAATAAGTGAATGAAGATATGAGGAATGATATCATCATATATTTTATGAGAAATAAGGGTTTTTTAAGGTGATCAATAGTATCAACTGGTTGAGTTTGTGCTCAGTCATCTAGGGGGTTGGTGCCTCCTTACAAGTGGGTACTTGTTAAAGTCTAGTTGAGTTGGTGCTGAGTTAGTTGGGGTTGGTGCTCTATGTGAAGTGGTTGCTTAAACAAATATTGATATTTTAATTATAGGAATATATTCCATTTTATTCGTTAGTGGGTTTTATTCCCTTGATTTTTTCCCATGTATATAATGTGTTCATGTGTTTCATGCTCTTATGATTTGGTACTTATGATTGCTAAGATGTACATGCTTGTTAGAATGATTCATATATGTTTTGTGTTATTGAATGAAATTTTTTGAATATTGATTCACCCCCTAGCCCCTCTTAGTCACTTTTCTTTCAATAATTGGTATCATATCTTAGTCCTTTGAAGTGGGTATAAAAACCCAAAGGAGATCTTAAGAAACAAGGATGACTAGTCAACAAGCTCAAGGTGGTTTCTCTACCATTAAGACTTTATTTTTTAATAGATATAACTATGGATTTTGGAATGTTATAATGAATATATATATATGATGTCAAAATGACATTATATTTAGAAGTCAATTATGGATGGTTATATTTCACCTTCTATTCCACCAACAGATATAACAGGTAAGAAGGCTAGTGAAAATAACTCCAAGGCAATAAATGCCATTTTATGTGGTCTATTAGAGGCATATATTGTAAATGTAATTCATTGTGTATCATTAAAAGATATATGGGACAAATTGAAGACCATCTATGAAGGAGACACCAAGGTAAAGTTGCCCAAGTTGTATACCCACAAAATATAGTTTAAAATCTTGAATATGAATTAATATGAAACCATTGCATCCTAACTATTGAGTATTGATGAAGTTGTTAATATCATTAAAGGATTGGAAGAATAAGTAAAAGAGTCTACTATTGTCCAAAAAGTGTTGAGATCACTAACTCTTAAATTTAACTCTAAGGTGTTTGTAGTAGAAGAGATGCAATATTTAGACAAGCTAGAGATGGATGGGCTTCATGGCATCCTGACTACCTATGAGATGAGAACACATTAAAAAATATGTTCCAATAAGGAATAAGATTTCAAAGCTAAAAATAATTAAAAAGAGAAGAATACACAAGGTAATAAGGCTAAAGATGATGTTGATTCAGATATTGATGATGATGAACTCAGAGCTATGTTTGTTAAGAATCTGAGGTTTGGCTCAGGTAATTACAAGGGTAAGTTACCCTTAAAATGTTTCTATTGTGGTAAGATTCATCATTTTTCAACCAAGTGTCCTAATAAGGATAAATCTGAACATAATAAATATCATGATGAACATCATAAATATGATAGATATGCCTATAAGTCTAACAATAACAAGAGAAATTTTACGAAGAATGAAGGTAGGAAAGGATCATTCAAAAATAATAAGAGTTTCTATACCAAAGAAAAGAAATCATCTAATGTAAGTGATCCAATCACATTTAATAGTAATGATGGAAGTAATTAATATGAAATGACAATAGTGAAACATTGTTCATAGGTATAGAATCAGACAATGAGGGTTGTTCAAATAGGAAAGGCCTTATGGTTGATCTAGAATCAGATGAAGAAGTATACTATGATAGTGAAGAAGGATAAGCTAAATTAAATCTTGAGGTAGAGTTGGTAAGTGCCCTAGAGGAGTTGAAGTTTCAAAGAAGAAAGAATCACAAACTAAGGTCATTAGTCAAAGATTATGAGGAAGATATTGGATTGTTTGAGGAAAGGTTGAGTAACACTTCCAAGGATTATGAAGAGATCATTTGATAAGTATAAACCTAGATGGAGATTGTAACAACAAGCCTAAAGGATAAAGAGGAATATTATATTAGATATGAAAATAAAATAGAATCTTTGAAAGCTAAGTTAGATTAACCATCTAGAAAGGTGAAATTTTTTGTGAAGCTTAAAAAGAACACTGAGGCTCTAGATGATATATTGAGTAGTCAAAAGTATGCAAGTGACAAGATAGGTCTTGGATTTAGAGAAGACCAAAATAAAACATCTCAATTCAAGAAGAAGACTATTGAAGACAAGGTCAACATGAAAAAACCTATCAAATAACCCAATGTTATAAGGTATGATTGTTATTTTCATGGTTACTATTTTTTATGTAGTTAGTTTGTTCATAGAGCAAGAGAATGCAGAAGACCCTCCAAGAATGAGTACTCATGGATCTATGGAAAGTGTCATAATTCATTTCAGTTAAATAGTATGCATAAGGTGGTCTATTATAGCTGTCATATCTAGGACACATTACAAGATTCTATCCTAACAGAGTTATAAGATCATCAAGTCAAAATAAAAAGTTTGAAGCTCCTAGAGTGCAAGAAATAAGGTAAATGAAAGTATATAAACCAAAGGTAATAAAGATAATTCATGATTAGTCTAAAAGTTTAATTGGAATACTTTCCAAAGTAGATCATGCCTTAGATGTGAAATCAATTAAGTAATGTCTATTGTCATCTCACATTGATGATCAAATGGTTGATGTTGAGATCAAGCCTATAATGCAAATCAAGTTCAAAAGGATGTTGAAGAATGGTTAGTCTTATGAAAGTATGGAGATCTAGGAATATCTTGAGTTCATGCTATTTTAGTACCCTATGAAATGGGTTGGTTCCATTAATCTTCATGGAGACATTCTTTTATCAGTAGAAGCTTGAGGTTGTAGTCAAATAAGGTTTCTTTTGGAAAAGATTATAGGTTTTCTATGTTGGAGGTTATAGTCAAAGAAGTTTTCTTTTTAAAAATATTCCAAGTTGTCTATGTTACAAGCAAGGAGATGAAGATGGATATTATCCTTTCCTATATTGGTAGTTTTATAGTTTTGAAGTATAGTAGGCAACATGATGAGAGATCTAAGGTTGTTATCATGTATTTAAAATCAAAGTGCAGACAATTGGTATATAAGAGGTAAGGTTTTGAGATCTGTTTGTACGAGTAATTGATATTAATCTATGAGGACAAAGGGGGAGTCCCTAATTTTGAAGTTGGAGTCAATAATGGGATATCCTAGTGTGATATTAAGAGTTTGATCTTCTTCAGTCATGACAAAGAAGGTAAGCAATTTTTATTTCATTTAAAGGAGATATGATTGGTCTAAGGGGGATCTTGGTAGCTCTAAGTTCGTTATTAATAGTGTTGGGTGAATATTTTTTCACCAACTAACTAATGGGAAAAATAGGTGTTTCAACCATAGCATAGGGAGATTTATCGACCAAATGTGCAGGTTGACCACATCAAAAGGGGACAAATCTCTCCTCTCATCAAGGGGAGGTTCCCTATAACTATGAGGTGTTATATAATATATATAAGCAAAAAATAACACTCAGGGGTAGGATAACACCATCCATCTCTCTTTTTTTAGATATGATATTCACAAATCAAAGGATAAATCCTAGTGAAATGACACAATGCACTTCTCTTCTTTCATAAGTGTTGTTCAGCAAACAACAGGAATCTTTTTGGTAGTGATAAGTAAATGTAATAGTGCGTAATAACTATTAGAATGAGGTGTAGCACAAAGTCTCCACTTCAACTACCAAAGAGTGAAATATGAAGAAAAATGAGGGCACAAAGTCATCCCAAGATCTTTTACATAGAAATAGAAAATAGACAAACTAAAGATAATTGTGGCAGCACAAAGTCTCTCCATAGTCATTTTCAGGACACCTTCCTAATTACTTCCACTAGTTCTACTTATGTAATTAAATGGAAAAGAATGCATTAAATAAATAGACATCAGAAAGATTTCCTCAACAACACAAGCTATTCCAACACAAAGTCTAAAAAGTCACTTGTTTTCTCATTCAAATAACAAAATATGATTAACAATCTGAGCTCAAAATCTCAGTAATGCCTTTCAATTTGGGCAGAATTTTGATTCTAATAACAAAAAGATCTCCTTTGCATAAAATAAGAGATTATAATATATATCAGCCAAGAAAGACTTGGCACTTTGTTTCATGGAATGGCCCATGCTACATTCAATGCCTTGAATGCATTTTTAGTTCTATCAAAGAGACATGCTAGAACAGGGTGTCAGCCTTAACTTTGGTGTATAAAAACATATCGAATGTCATTTCCTCAACATGGGTCATCTGGTCTATTTCTAGATATGTACATAGTTGTCCACTCACTTTTATTCAAAGGAAGAAAAATAGGCCACGCCTTTGAATGTTTGCACACTCAGATGTCTATTGGTGGACTATTCCACCTACAGGAATAACTCCCTTGTAGATATTTTAGTATCTCCTATAGCTTTCCCTCATTCCTATTGCAATTTGATCTCTTAGGCTATCTTCTTACTTTCAGCAGGCTCTTTCAGCTTCTTCTTCAGTTGTTTGCTGAGTTTGTTTTTTAGGTTCCATGCCATATTTGAAAATAAATGGGCATTTCATTACCCTAAATTTGACATCCACGGGGATGTCATTGGTCACTTGGTCACTTGAGCCACATTGAACCTCAAACCTTTGAACCATGAGAGTGCATCAGTTCAATGGTTCAATGTTTCAAGTGGTCCTATCAGCTCCTTGGTTTAATCGACTGAACCATCTCTTCGAACTTGTCTCTGGAATCTTCCGCTTCCTTCCTTTGCTCAAAGCTTCCTTTCAAACTTTGAAATTCCTTAAACCTTTGAACCTTTGAAATTTGAACCATTTTAGTTCAAAGTTCAATGGTTCATTCTCTTTCTTTGAATCCTTTAAAGTTTCAAACTCAATGGATTCTTTTCTTTTCTGTTGAACTCATTGAACCTTTGAACTTTGAACTCTTTTGGTTCAAGGTTCAATAGTTCAATCTTTCTTCTTCGAATTTGAACTTTAAAACTTTCCAAATTCTTCAAACTTGTTGAACTCTTCAAAGCAGTTGAACCTTTGAACCTTTGGAGGTGGGGTTCAATGGTTCAATGGTTCAATCTTTTGTTTGAAGCCTACTGATGGACCTTTCGGTTGAACCTGAACATTGAACCAACCTTGAAATTGCCTAAGTGTTTGGAACTTGTTCCTTTATGAGAGCTCGCATGTTGAAGTTGTTGAAACCATTGAACATGTGAGTTCCTTAGCTGAAAATACTTGAATAATTAAAGAACTTGAGTGCTCAGAACATTTTTTGAGAAGAAAAGAGAGAATTTTGGCCTGTAAGACCAAAATAGTTGATACGTTTTCCCCAAAAATGAGTGATAGATTTTGGAAATAATAGTTGGCTTCAATTGGGGAACTTCCATCAACTATAAAAATAATTTAATGGAGTAGAATCCAAAATCTCCAGTGCCTTTAAGTATGCCATTGGGATATGGAGTCATGTTATCCAAAACAAAAGGCACCAAAAAGAAATGAAAATGAACAACATAAAACAAGCTAAAGACTATATAAAAATTATACATATGTACAAAAGATCTTATCTAATACTTCAAGAATTGAAGTGCTTCAGATGGGCAGTAAAAAGGGTGTGCCATCTTGATACTTCAGCAAGAAAATGTTTTCACCATTGATCTGATGAATAGAAAATGGGCCTCTCCATAGGGAATCGAATTTCTTGTGCATTCCCTTTTATCTTCTCTTGTCCCATAATAGAACTTGATCTCTAATCTAGAAATCATAAGTTTTTGCTTTCTAGTCAAAGAGATTCTTCACTAGACTTTGATGCGTAGTGATTCGGTCCACCACCATAGTTTGTTTCTCATCCAGCTTAGTCAAGCACATGATCCTTTTATTGATGGAGCTTTTATATGTCTGATCTTCGATCGCCTTTGCCAATTTTAGTGCTGGCAATTCCAAGGTGATTAGTATTTCTGCATTGAGACCATATAAAAGTTGGAATGGTGACATACCTATCACCCTCTTGGGTGTTATTGTTTATGCCCATAAAGCATCAACCAATGCTTTATGCTAGGTTCGTTGGTTGTCATCTACCAACTTCTTGATGATGGTCCCCAGGTTCTTGTTTCTTGATTCTTCTTGGTCATTCCCTTATGGAAAATAATCTGAGGAGTGGGAGAGGGTAATCCCATAATAAAAATAGAATTAAGTAATCTCATGGGAAGAGAAATAGGTTGCATTGTCTGTCACAATATTGTTTTAGACCCCAAACTTAGAAATGATGTTTTTTAAGGAAATTGCATACTACTTCTGAAGTAGCATGCTTGGCCGGAATAGCTTCCACCTATTTGGTGAAGTAATCTATGGTTGTGAGGACATAATCATGTCTAGCACTTGAAGATGGGTTTACAGCACTAATGAAGTTGGTTCTCCATTTCTAAAATGGCTCTTCTATTACCACTGGATTAAGAGGCAAAGCAACTAACTTGGATCTTCCAATGAATTGTTGGCACAGTTCACATCTTTGTACCCATTTGTATGCATCTTGAAATAGAGTAGGCCAGTAATACCTGGCTCATAGAATCTTATGGATAGTTACAAGTGCAGAAAAATGTCCTCCATAGGCTAGATTATGGAAGGACTTTAGAAATTGGTTCTGCAACTCTTTATCTACGCAGTGAAGGAACACTCCATCGAGGTTCCTTTTATACAGGCCATTGTCCCATAAGACAAAATTGGCAACTTTTAACCTGACAGTCCTCTTTTCTTTATGAGACAGGTGAGCAAGATACTCACCATAAGTAAGGAAATGAGTAATACTCAAATACCACTCATTCATGGTGGAGATAAAGAGGAATGTTGGTGTGTCTTCAATTTCTGCTTCTTCATGCCCTATTTCTTTTGGTCTATTATCAGCAATCAATTGCCAGATACCCTTTCCCCACACAAGCTTCATTAGTTTGATAACAAGATTAAACTCTAAGATTTTAGCAATCTAATTGCCCCTTTTGGTTCCAAACTCTTGCTGAGTTAATATGGATTTGACTATGGTATTAGGAACTAGGGCAATAGTGTGTAAATTTAGGATGTAAAAATGGAAGTGCTTTAATGCCTTTACCACTGCATAAACATACTTCTCCAAATTTAAATATTTCAATTCATGAGATTTTAAAGGACAGCTCATGAAGTATATGGGAGGTTCCACACTTTCTTTGTTTTGTTGAACCACAATTGCTAAAAGTGTGTGCTAGAAAGCATAATTGTACATTGTGAAATCTTTGGTATAATCTGGACAAACCAAAATTGTGGCATGGACGATAACTATCTTGATGTCTCGAAATGTCAATTTGCCTTCTTTAGTCTAGCTAAAAGTGGCCTTTCCCTTCATCATGTCCATAATGTGGCGAGTCTTCTTAGAAAACTCAGGAATGAACCTTCGTAAAAAATTCACCTTTTCAAAGAAAGAGTGAACTGCAGTCTTACTTGTGGGCAGAGTAAGCTCCTAGATGGATTTGACTCTTTTTTAGTCAATATTTATGCCTCCTCAAGACATAATGTGTCTAAGAAGTTTTCCTTTTGTTACCTCAAAAATAGACTTCTTGGGATTTAGAGAAATGCCATGCTAGCAACATCATTCTAGCACTTGTTGCAAATGGTGCACATGATCAAGACGATGCTTGGAAAAGACTGTTAAATCATCAAGGTAAACCATAATGAACTTACCCATTTCATCTTAGAAAGCAAGGTCCATTTCTCTTTGAAAAGTGGTGCATTTATCAGACCAAATGGCATTCTTCGATACGCAAAGGTGCCCCAAGATGTGGTGAAGGCAGTCTTATGTTGGTCTGCTTCACTAACTTCCACTTGATTATACTCCGAGAAGCCATCCATCATTGTTAACATCTCTGAACTAGTCACCATCTGAAGGAATTGATCCATGATGGTACAGGGTAATTATCCTTTAGGGAGGATTGATTCAAATTCCTAAAATCCACATAGAGGCAAATTTCACCATTCTTTTTTCTCATAAGAACTATGTTTACAATCCATGTGGAATGATGAATTGGAAAAATTATTCTAGCATTTTCTATATTTTAGATAGAATGGTACTTGATATCTTTAGATCATACTACTAAGATTTCTACTTATAAGGCACTAAATCACTCTTGAGAGGAATTTCATGGCAAATTTCTTTAGGCTTGAGCGACTTCAGATCATCATAAGAGTATGCCAAAACATCCATGTAATGGTGAAGCAGGTCAGTAAATTTGAGTTTCTCCTCCGGAGTGCAGCACTTCCCAATGTTCACCATCTTGGGATTTTCCTTGGTACCCAAATTTATTTGATCAAACTCTTGGGAGGAGCTTGAATCCATTTGTTGCTATTTGATGAACCTGTCGTGCTTATCAAACAGTTTCTCAAGGGAAACCAATCCTTTGAGAATTTTATTCCCTTTTAGTTGTAGAAATTCTTCACCTGTGTCTGAACTTGTTTCAGGGGTTGATTCAATTTTTTGAGGCTCACTGCCTTTGAAGTGAAGCTATTCAAAGCTATCTTTTTGTTCCAAAAAGGTGATGATTTGGTTGTCACCATTGAACACTTGCCAATGATTGGCAATGTCAGGGACACTTGGTAAAAAAACTAGTTCGATAGTGTACCTATCTCCTTTAAAATCTTGGTGAGGAACCAATAGAGTCACTAAAATAGCTAATGCATCATCTTGGTCATTAAATTCCCTAGGTACTACAGAGATACTGAAAGTGTCAAAGCTTTCAATTTGATCCCAAACTAGATTACATTAATGACGCAATCTTCCATTCTTGGTTTGATACAGGTTCCTTACTTGACAAACCACTAGCTCAGCATCTCCTTTGGCATGAAGGATTTTGATGCCCCTGTCTTGAGTAGCTTTCAATCTGAGCAACAACGATTCATATTTAGTAGTATTATTGGTGTTTCTGAACTGTAACTTGTATGAAAAAGGAAAAATATCTCCTTGAGGAGATATCAACATAATCCCAGCTCTAGAACTGGTAGAGGAATAGCTGCCATCGAATTCTAGAATCCAGACATCACCAAAAACTATTTTTTTCTTAGATTTTTCTTCATTTGGAGGGAAAGATTCCTTTAGGATTACACTATGCTCTATTAAGTATTCTACTATTTTCTCTGAACCAATTTTTAGATTGTCATTTTTAGAAGTTCATCAGCTAGGATAGGAACATCCTCTATAGTTATGAAGAATTACCCACGCCTGAAGACTTGAATAGAATTTGAGCTTCAAGCACTTATTTTTGAGTGACAACATATTTTTCCTCTTTCTTAAGGAGTAATCTCTGCATAACACCTTTAACTAGGATCCTTGATTCAAATAGGTCCATGCTTATTTCTCCACCAACATCCTTACAAAAAATTTGACCAAGAAGGATGTCGTAGGAGGATGGGACGTCAACCACCAAGACTATCATCTTAATTCTCTTATCCAAGAATGCCACAAATGCAAATTGGGCATCCTTGATTTATCCCAGTAGTGGCACTTGTTTATTCTCCATGGAGAAATATCTCCTAAAGGTCTTGTTCAGTGTGAGTCCAAGAGATTCTACCACTTTGGTAGGCATGACATTGTTAAATGCACTTGAGTCTATTATGCAGTTATTCAGCTGGTGTCCATTTATCAACAGGGAAACATAAATTGGTTATATCTTCTCGAGATCAGCTAGAGGAGTAATAACAAGGTTATTCTGGGTGGATGTGGGAGTCACCTTTGGAATAGATGGCCCTATAAGGATGGTTTTATTCTTTACACATTGAACTAGCTTATCCAAATGCTTAGGGTTGGATTGCAGGAATTCAAATTTAGACATTTAAATTTTGGTTTTCTTGACATGGTCAATTATATCAAATGTCTAAAATGAATTAGGAATAGGGGAAGGTAGTTCATCCTTCTAATTTTTAGGAGGGGTGGTACTGGTCTGTGAATTTGAAGTTGAAGATGAAGGAATGTTTGGAGTACTTACCTTTTTAGCGATCATCGGGTCTTTTGATTGAAAAAGAAGAGTGGTTCCCCACTTAGTAATTGAAATTACTGGTTGAGATTGCTCCTCTATTTTTTTCTTATCATCTTATTGGTCTAACTAGTTTTGGGACCAAGTGAATACAACATATGATCCATCAAACACTTCACCTTTACTTCTGGGTTTATCCTGGTAATTCAAGAAACCAATGTTGGAGTTTCCAACTGATTCTTCTTGGTCTAATGTAAAGAGATCAGTGTCATCTTCTAGGTTCAACTCAGGTTGGAAAGAGAAATTTGATTCTATTTCAAAGTATACAACTGTTGAGTTGGCTAGAGCTACTTCAATAGCAAGTTTCTCTTAAGGAGGAGGAAGATGATTTGGCTGCCCTTCATTCTTGGCAGCATTGCCTTGGTATGACTAATTGGGGAATGTCCTCCTTGGTATATCTCAGTATGAAAGAGGATCAAACATCCCTTGCACCATTTTCTTTTTGAGAGCTAGCAACTCATTTGCCAGCTTCTGCACCATTGGATCAGTGGTGCCTATAGATGGATATTTAGATGATGAATAAGATTTACCCATGTTAGGATCTATCCTTATCTTCCCCATCAAGATGAGATCATCTTCCACCTCAATGGCCAAATTTTGAGATTTAGGAAGGTTTATGTGGCTAGCACATCTTAGTAGGAAACTCACTTTAGGCAACTGAGAGTTGATGAAAAAACATTTGAGATTCTCAGCTGTTGGCTAAGAAATTATAGGGATCCTATTCCTTAGCTTGTCAAACCTAGCAATGCAGTCCCTCATAGGTTCATGAGGATCCTTCTTCATTTATGTGAGCTAAGTTATTAGGGCATGCACATCTTCTACAAGATTAAACTTGGCTTCAAATTTGGCTTTGAGAGTGTTCTAGTCAGTCACTAACTGAGCTTACAGATGGTAGAACTAGTCTACAGTAGCACCTTGTAATGTCTCTACGAATAGCCTGACTGCTATGTCTTCATACTCCACACCTATCATGCCACAGGAAATGCTAAAGGCTACAATATATTCATCAAGATGAACTCTCCCATCACCACAGAAATTAGAGAAATTCTTCCTTGAACTACGTGGTAGCTCATGTAAAGGTGGATTTAAATTAAGCGGGCCAAAAGAGTTACCCCAAGGGCCTTGAACTACCATTATATGGCTATGAAAAGGGGGAATAACAAATCTTGGTGGGGTATGTATGGGTAAAGCTCTACTAGTAGAGGAAAAAGAAGCTCTGCCTTAGCTTGGTGACCTGGTGTTAGTAGGAGGAAGACTCCTAGTTCATTGAAGGTGACATTATGGAGGAAATAAATCAAAATTGCTCTGCTACACCATCTCAAAAATAGGGTCAACAACACTTTGAGATTTTTGGCTTCTTGTATAGCATGGAGCTGCTAGATTGTAGAATAAAAATGGAAAAGAATTGGCCCTACTTTAGCTTGGAGCTTGAGGCTCCAAAATGCTCGTTATTCCCCAATAGAGTCACAAAAAAACAATTGGGTGAATATTTTGTCACCAGCTAACTGATGGAAAAAATAGGTGTTTTCACCATAGCATAGGGAGATTTATCCGCCAAATGTGTAGGTTGACTACATAAAAAGGGGACAAATCTCTCTTCTCATCAAGGGGAGGTTCCCTATAACTATGAGGTGTTATATACTATATATATAAGCATAAAATAACACTCAGGGGTAGGATAACACCATCCATCTCTCTTTTTTAAAGATGATGTTCATAAATCAAAGAAAAAATCTTGGTGAAATGATAGAAGGCACTTCTCTTCTTTCAAAAGTGTTGTTCAAAAAACAACATGAATCTTTTTGGTAGTGACAAGTAAATGTAATAGGGCAAAATAACTAGTAGAATGAGGTGTAGCACAAAGTCTCCACCTCAACTATCAAAGAGTGAAATACAAAGTACAATGAGGGCACAAAGTCATCCCAAGATCCTTTACACAAAAATAGAAAATAGACAAACTAAAGATAATTGTGGCAGCACAAAGTCTCTCCATAGTCAGCTTCAGGACACCTTCTTGATTACTTCCACTAGTTTTACTTATTTAATTAAATGGACAAGAATGCATTCAGGAAATAGACATCAAAACAATCTCCTTAATAACACAAGCTATTCTAGCATAAAGTCTAAAAATTCACTTGTTTTCTCATTCAAATAATGAAATATGATTAACAATCTGAGCTCAAAGTCTTAGTAATGCCTTTCAATTTGGGTAGAGTTTTGCTTCTGATAACAAAAAGATATCCTTTGCACAAAATAAGAGATTACAATATATAGTAGCCAAGAAAGACTTGGCACTTTGTTTCATGGAATGGCTCATGCTGCATTCAATGTCTTGAATACATTTTCAGTTATGTCAAGGGGCCATGCATCAACCTTAACTTTGATGTATAGAGACATCTCGAATGTCTTTTCCTTAGCATGGGTCATCTGGTCTATTTCCAAATATGTATGCAGCTATCCACTCACTTTTATTCAAAGGGAGAAAAATAGGCCATGCCTTTGAATTTTTGTACACTCATATGTCTACTTGGTGGACTATTCCACCTACTGGAATAACTCCCCTATAGATATTTTAGTATCTCATGTAGCTTTCCCTCTTTCTTATTTTAATTTGAGCTCTCGAGCTATCTTCTTACTTTCAACAGGCTCTTTCAACTTCCTCTTTAGCTATTTTTTGAGTCTGGTTTTTAGGTTCCGTGCCATATTTGAAAATAAATGGACATTTCATTACCCTAAATTTGATGTCCACAGGGATGTCATTGGTCACTTAGTCGCTTGAACCACATTTAACCTCAAACCTTTGAACCATAAGAGTGTATCAGTTTAATGGTTCAAAGTTCGAGCGGTCTTATCAAATCCTTGGTTCAATCAGCTCCTTGGTTCAATCGGCTAAACCATCTCGTCGAACTTGTCTCTGGAATCTTCTGCTTCCTTCTTTTGCTCGAAGCTTCCTTTCAAACTTTGAAATTCCTTGAACTTTTGAACTTTGAACCATTTTGGTTCAAAGTTCAAAGGTTCATTCTCTTTCTTTGAATCCTTTGAAGTTTCAAACTCAATGGATTCTTTTCTTTTTTGTTGAACTCATTGAACCTTTGAACTTTGAACTCTTTTGGTTCAAGGTTCAACAGTTCAACGGTTCAATCTTTCTTCTTTGAAGTCTACTTTTCTTTAAGTCCTTCAAAGTTGTTGAACTTTAGAACTTGCTAAAGTCTTTGAACTCATTGAACTCTTTGAAGCAGTTGAACCTTTGGAGGTGGGGTTCAATGGTTCAATGGTTCAATCTTTTGTTTGAAGCTTGCCGATGGACCTTTTAGTTAAACCTCGACGTTGAACCAACCTTGAAATTGCCTAAGTGTTTGGAACTTGTTCCTTTGTGAGAGCCTGCCTGTAAATTTGTTAAACCCATTGAACCCATGAGTTACTTAGCTGAAAATGCTTGAATAATTGAAGAACTTGAGCACTCAGAACATTTTTTGAGAAGGGAAGAGAGAATTTTGGCCTGCAGGACCAAAATAGTTGATATGTTGTCCCCAAAAATGAGTGACAAATTTTGGGAACAACAAATAGAATTGTTATTTTTTATATCACAATATAATTATGAATGTTTTAAAGGGAGCATATATATTATATCATTCATAGACTCTGTTTATTGAGATTTTGATGGATCAGTTGGGAGAGTGATGTAATTAAGAGATGTTTCTAAAAAAGGTTGTCATAAGAGGTTGCCATAATTTATAAAGACTATGTGTCATCCAATGTCTTTAAAATATAGTATCATCTCAAAGGGAGAAAATATGATTTCATAATTTATAGGTGACCCTTGATGTCTATTATTAATAGAAGCATGGTGGATACTTAGTTTGAGAGGGAGATATTCAATTTATTAACTAATCTTGATCTATGTTGAAATGGTATTATAATCTGAGTTCATTTTGGAAGAGATGATAGTTATGGAAGACCTTTGTCATTAATGTTAAAGGGGGATAAAGATCATAAAGGGAGAAAGGAAAGGCAAGATCATAAAGGGTGAGAAAAAGCAAGAACCAGGTCTAAGAGATGATTGCCATTAAGAGTGGTTGACACAATTTTTTGTGTGTTTTCCATCAATGACAAAGGGGGATACTTTTGAGCATTGTCATTGGTTTTTGAGTTTTGGCATTTCATGTTGTCATTAATGTCAAAGGTTTATTTGAATGTGCATGGTTATTTTATTGATGTATTGATGTCAAAGTTTCTTTTGAAGGTGCATACCTCTTTCATTGATTTATTAATGTCAAATGTTCTTGTGAAGGTGCATGGCCAAGTAAGTTTTGGCATATGTGTATGATGAGTTCTTATGCCATCATAGTGAGTGTTTTTTTTGTATTAAAGCAGTGATGTGAGATTATTGTTTGAAGAATGTTCATAAGTTAGCTTGAGAAATATCATTGAGATGAACATGAGTGAGCACTCAACATGATTAAGTATAATTTATTATTTCAAGTGTCAAGTGTTTATTATCTTATAAAATATTTATCTAGACCTTGTGATAAGTTATGTGCAGGTAGCATGATTAAATGAGTGACCTCCGAAGAATAAACTATATTCTCCAAAGATTTATGTAAGTAACTCTAAAGATGATCTGAATGAGCTATGAAGATGTAAATGTTTCAAATAATTCTTGATAGTGTTTGACCATGAGAGAGGTTGTTTTATTTTTTACATTAGGTGTTGAGGGCCTTCAAAATGATTAAAAGGTTATCTATGAAAATCTATGTATGCATATCTGAAGATGCTCTAAGTTAGCTACAAAGATCCTTAGTTGAGCTCCAAAGATCTATAAAAATATTGGAAGATGCTTTGAGTGAGCCAAAAATATTATCTATTACATCTATGAGGAAGAGTGAGTGTATGAGTTTTCTTGATCATAAACAAGAGGCATTGTAACATAAGATATTTTCAAGGTGAAGTCTTTAGGGGTAAGTACGTTAGTCCAAGTCTGCAACTAGACTAGTTATAGATCATGTTGTCTTAATGAAGCATCATGAGTTGTTGACAAGACATTTGAAGAATTTTTTATAATATTTAAACATGATAAGATATTTCATGACATATGTAATAATTTTTGAGATCTTTTATAGTGGTTATAAGGTCATCTTCAATACTTAATGAGACTTGCAGGTCAATGCCTAGAAATCAAGAAGAGAGATGGTGGACAAATAGGGTATCAAGATAATTTTCCATGTAATAGATGATTAGTTGAGAATTTTTAGAGGTGATTAAATATATTTTTTTCATGTGCATGAAGTTTAAGGTTATATTTTACATGAAAGGCCTTGAAAAAGTGTTTCAAGGTTTCTTGAGTGCATAGAATGAAGAGTTATCTAACCAAAAAGTATTTTCTAGAGATCATTGGAATGTGTAACATCTAAATGAGAATATAATATATTCATGGTATATGAGGAATGGTTATAGATAAAATTTATAAGCATTAGTTTCTATAAATAAGAGCTAAGCTTTATGAATGATCCTTAAAATTGGAAGTGGATCTAAACCCATAAAGAACCCTAAGAATGACCTGATGTTGAAGATATTGTTATAAAAAGATTAGAATAGTTTTATATGGATATTTAAGTTATTGGAGGCTTTATTTAACTATTTCAATAATCTTCATGTGTGATTTTTTTATCAGGTGAGTGACCAGACCCTACAGGTAAGTGCTTGTTTTTTAGAGATCTATTGTAGCAAGCAAAGTTGACCAAGTCAATGTTTCTAAGTGGATGAAGATAAAAGTGTGATAATTGTTGTTATTTTTCATGATTTTTTTGGATAGGTTCCAAATCTCAATTTTTAAAATTTGGTGATCTAATTTGTCCAGTCACTAACAGACCTAGTGGTGTAGACAATAAGAAAATCAAGTAGAAGTGAGAAGATGATTTTTTGATATATTTTCATGTAAGAGTGATGGATTTAAATGTTTGATTATGTTATTTGATAATTTAATAATATATAAATTATTTACAAAATATTTAAATTTGGTATAATAGGTTGGAACATTGAAGCCAAAATGACTTATCTAGCTGAGTGGAGTCTATGAGAAAGGATGTCAATAGATTGGTCTGTAAGACCAATATTTTCCATTAGATATTATGATATATTTGATGGAGGTTTATCTAAGGATGTTATAATATATTTTTAATTCATTAAATCCATTTAATTCATATAATTAGGTTTCATAATTTCATGTTTCCCTGATTGTGTTTTGAAGTTAGTTGGCAGTTTTAATCTTAGAGAGAAGAGTTTGAGCTTATATACCCTAAGTTGAAGCATATTAAAAAAAATTTGATTACCCTAATTTCATTAAGTTTCTTAATATTTAAATTTTTTCCATGGTTATTTGGAAGAATTGAGTATTTGCCTTAATTTTTAAAGACAGATTTTTTGTGTATGCACATGCCTTTTATAAACAGTGATTTGAGAAAGGGTTTATATGGTGATTAAACCAAAAAGTTTTTATGGAGATAAAGTGGATTTTTTAAGGTATATTTAAATTTCATATGATTTTTTCCTTCCATGGTATGTGTTTTTATATGTTTCAATAAGATCAAATGGTAACGTGTTGTTAAGAAGACCTATTAGGTCTCCTTAAAGCCTAAAAAGGAATCAAGGCTATTTGAGTTATGGTCGACCTAATGTATTAATTGATTCATTATTAAATAATTTTATTTTAATATTATAAGACCTATTACATATCCAAACTAATAAGATAATAATATGTGGTCGACTAAGAAGGATATGACCAAGTCACTTGTATAAAAATAAGGCAATTTAGGCCGATTTGTGTATATGCTAGGAGAGATTAAAGAATAAGAAAATGATATAGAATATTGGTGAGAATAATGAGGTCATGTTTACCATTATATAATTGTTATGAATATATAATAGAGGTTATAAATATTATGATCAAAGTCATAAGACCTAATCAATCCATGAAGAGGGCTAGTTGAGCGAAGAGGGTTAAAACCTAGTTTGAGAGGGATAAAAGTGAGTGAAGAGATGAAGAATAAGATAATCATATATTATATTATAAATAATGGTTTTTAAAGGTGATAAATAGTATCATATTTATAATTTAGTGTTGGGTCATCTAGGGGGTTGGTTTCTCCTTACAAATTGGTGCTTGTTAAAGTCTAGATGAGTTGGTGTTGAGCTAGTTGGGGTTGGTGTTTCATGTGAAGTGGGCGATTCACTAAAGATTGATATTTGACTTATAGGAATATAATCCATTTGATTCATTAGTGGTTTTTCTTCCTATTGAGGGTTTACCATGTATATGTTGTGTCCATGTGTTTCATTCTCTTATGATTTGGTGCTTATGCTTTGTAATATGTACATGCTTGTTAGAATGGTTCATATATGTTTAATGGAATTGAATGAAATTTTTTGAAGATTGATTCACCCCCCCCATATCAGTCACATTTTTTCTAATAAAAACAATATAAAAACACAAAAACAATCAAATATTACTCATAAAATGTAAATTTATAGATTGAATGTATTGTTATGTTTACATTTATTATATTTTCCAAACATTACATATGTGAGCTATATTAATATAGTCAATTTATCATGCATTCATGATTCACTTGTTCTTATCAAGTGATTCCATATTACTTACAATATTTAGGTCCACTACACTAACCCATACTTTCCATTATCTACCCACCAAGGTCATATACACTAATACATCGATCTTCACTTGACACATTCACCCACTTGAGGGCACATTATACATAGTTTCAATTACCAAGTTCTATCCTTCTATACTCTACATTAAATTTTAGCATTGTTCTATCTCTATATTGATCATGTTACTCTTACTCATTTTTTTTGCCAGATATTACTACTTTAGACTTAACATATGTACATTATAGATCTTACACATATTTTTATTACATATTCATGCATGCTTTCATTTTTATCTTTCCTAGTTTATACTTGATTATATCTATATTCTTATTATATTTGAGGTAATTTGAATATGACATTGCTTTTTGGCTCTATGCCATTTCTATTCACAATATGTATGCTTTGGCCATGTGCCCATGTCCTTGTGTGTACCTTCTTAATTATGTAGGTATACATTTGAATTGTATTTTTATGTGATTATAAGCCAACTTGTTTGTTTCTTGCATATATGTAAATTTGAACATGTCCTTGTATGTCTTATTTCCTTAGATTTAGTGACATGTGTCCATGTCCCTTATATTGTGTCCCCTTGGCCTACTTTGTGCACCTCATATGTTTGATATGTATGTTTTTTATGTGCATCATGTCCATGACACTTTTATTTTCTTGTTACACACACCAATTTTAAATACCATGAGGTACCTCATGCATCTACTCTATCTACTTAGGTGTCGTGATGGATATCATGCCCCATTCCCCCTAGGTAGCTACCTAGTTTTTACTCAAAATTGTTTTTATATACATTTTTATATCTATATTAACACTCTTCTAAATGTTAGACATGGAATGCATCTTAAATTACCTAATTATTCTTAAATTATCTTACATTATGATGTTATGCATGCACATTATATTAGATTATAACACAGTTATCATAAATGCTCTGGCCAACACACTTTTTATAGAGTTTTTTTATTTTGAGGATAGTTCATGCATAGGTTCAATAAATCCCATAAAAAGAGGGGGCATTAAAATGGGTTCGTCATAAATATCAAGTTTCTATATTACACTCACAATACATTTTTTAGCACACAAGATCAATTAAAAAAATAGATACAAGTAAACACAGTGAACCAAAAAGTAGTATAGTTGTATAGAATTCAAACCAGAAGGACACTAGCACCCAAATTAGGACACTATAACCACATGGTGTTACTATCCAATATATGGCACTACTATCTAGTAGCATTATTTTTATAAAAAACCTAGATTGACCAGAATAATATAACATATATAGTATAGGTTTGTATAGATTCAATTACAGATTTATTAGTTATACTTAGTTTTTCTCAGATTCATACTAGTTTAGGTTAGATTCATATTATTTTATTTAGATTGGGGGAATAATGCATGGCATGATCATTCCCATATTCATTTTATATATTAACTTAGTCCATAATCCATATGCTCAGATATTATATTTATGGACATGTGCATGGCACATTATTTTCATATGCTCACTTACACAATAGTTGATCAAATGGAATGATAAATTTCATTTCATTCACTATGTTTTATACACAAGACATAATATTATAGGTTTCACACTAGTTTCATGCCTTAATCCATCTACATTAGTTGGCATTCTGAGTGGCTTGGAGATGCCTAAAGTACCTAAGTGGCTATAGAGTTGACAAAGATAATTAGATATACCCACTTAGACATTTATAGTATTTCATGTAATTTAGGTTTAGATGCATCTACTACACATGGGTGGGAAATTATGGATTAGTATCTTACTTGATTTATTAATCCACCTACATGAGAGGGTTGGACACAATATCAATCTAATCCAAGTTATTCATAGTTCATGATCCACCAAGTAGGGGTGGGTAATGATGGATTCAAAATTGGATTGAGTTATTGACCCACCCACACATGAGGATTGAGAAATGTATCATCTCAGTCCAATATGTTCATCAAATGGTCACTATATATTTACACACATAGGTTTTCACTAGGTTTATGCATTGGTTTGCATACCTGGTGAGGTTTATTCATTCCTTTCATCTTTCCCATCTCTTTACTCAATTTTACTTCTTTATTCAATTTAGTTTTTTTTTAAATATATATCTCTTAAATAATCAATGATTTATACATGTTTTATTTGAAGGACATGCATTGTAGCATGCTTCACACACTCAAACACAACTTTATGGGATTCAATTCCTAGGTATGCTTATTTTTCCTTTATCTTAGTCATTTCACTTTGCTACATTTCTATAATAAAGAGGGGGGAAATGTAAACACCAAAAATTGGTATTTGAGTGCTAAGAGTGATACTTGAGACTACTTACCCCTAGTTTATCCCTAAACCTATCCTAGATTCTATTATCATAATTATCCAACCTTTGTGTGGGCCACAGGTATCCCTAATCAGCCCCAAAGTAGTCCTAGATCCTTATTCCCTGATCTTGGCCCTTTATGCCTAGTCTTCTACCAACTAGAAATTAACAACATAATAAGGACACTAGCACCACATGGTGCTAGTTTTCCCAAAATGGCACTAATGTCCTTTTCTCTATTTTTTTTCAAATAGAAATGTTTCAAATATAAAACCTCCCAAAGTTGGCCTAGACATATTTTATCATTCACATAAGAAAAATAATAATATAAATACATGAATTTTATCCCTTTAACCACTAGATGGAAATTAGATGGAAATCAGATGCAAAATATGTATTCAAACACAAAACAAGTTGAGCATAATTAAGGTTATCAATCCCTATTCTACCCTACTTTTATATACTACCATGTATATTAGCCCTAATCTTAGATTTTCCATATTTATAGTCTCAAACAAATTCAAATAACTCAAGGCCACTATCATACTAACATCACTTGCACTTGAACTAACACTTAGGTGGAGAGAACTACATTGGGCTTGATCACTCCTTAAAGTAATTGTATGTAGGCAAATCTCTTCACAGTGAGGTGTTGAGGATGTCCAACTTACCCTATTAACAAACATATTTTTCATCTTGTGCCCTAGTTACATGGAAAATTAGGGTTTTCATAATAAATTAGTAATTATAGGAAAAATATGAGGTTCTAAAACTTATGCACATAGGAAGAGATCCTAGATATCTAGACATAAGTAAACCTAGAAGCTTGGGACAATCTTGCATAGAGGACACTACCACCAATATCAGGACATTGTCACCACTTTTCTAGTATTGGCACTATCATCTAATTGTGGCACTAATATCCAAGAGGGGTTATAATATTGAGGTCCAATTTATGACACTCAAACTATCTTCCAACTCAGTTTCAATCACCCAGATCATTTGTATTAGGTGTTTTCCAATTAAGTCATTACATGCACTATTTATTTTATTTTTAGAAAATTAAAATCTAGTAAATTCTATAAAAAATTAGTGGTTGTATTTATTTTCATATTATTTCACTGATTTAGTCTACTCAGCTCTATAATAAACATAAGATTTACCCTTTTTAAGTTATAAAAGGTTAAAACACCATCAAGATAAAATATTGAGGAAGTACAAGTGTACTCCTAGCTCAATCTCTATAGAGTTTTAGCACTCAAATGTGTCACTTCAACAGACAATTAAAAATCCAAAAGCATGAGGAAATATTTAGGTATAATCCTATCATTATTCTGACAGCATTTTCAGATCAAATTTGTTGACCCCCTACAATAGCAAGCAATGTTTATTATATAAACAATGTTATTCCATCAAGGTTGTGGTGCACAACCATAAATTAAATATTTTTGATACTGTTAGGTTATGGAGCTAAAAGCTACATTGTATGCAGATATGGAGGAGTTACTGAGTGTCACAATCACCGGCATTGGTTAGGCCAACTGACGTCAGTCAGTGGTGGATAGGAAGGCAACCGACATCGGTCAAGAGTCAGCCGACATCAGTCACCTCCAGGTAGACAGGGACCGACGTCGGTCGCCTGTGCAGTTCTAGAATTGTTCGTTGCACGAATAGTTAGTTTGTTAAACTGATTATTTACACGTAAAGACTATTTCAAGTCTTGATCTGCGTGTCTAATTATTATAAATTAGAAGTATAATTTATTGTTTAGTATGGGATCTATTTATAGACTCATTGGCATGTATTGTAATAAGAGCAATAGAGGAAGGCAAGGTAGATCCTTCCAATTGTAAGAACAGGTTGATCTACAGGTGGCAGCAAGATCAGGAGGAAGTTCTACATGGTAAGTAAGATCATTTGAGTTGTAGGTTGTTGCAAGTTCATGGGAGATCTACTTGAAGTACTTTGAGTGCTTGGTACTAGCAGTGTTATTACTGACTGGTTGGAGGTGAACAACAGCTCTGTATTTGAGTTGTTTGTTGTGACCATTTTTGGTAGGAGAGTGAACTCTTGAGGGAAATAGATCTATACATTTGAAAGGTGTGGAAGAGTGTGGCATATTCATTGTATTTCCTTCTGGCATGAGTATTAATACAAGATTATGTAGTGTCTCTCATATTCTGTGTCATTTGTGAATTCTAGTTACTTGTTAATTCTGGTTTAATTCTGTGATTAGTTGCTTATACAAGGTAATAATATGTACTCTTATTGAGGATTTGGATCTTGACAAGTGGTATCAGAGCTTTTGGTTGGGTTACTAATAGGTTGTATTAGATCTGGTTAGTGTTTTTTGATTACAGGTCACTCACAGGGGTTTCTATTTAAGTGGGAGTATAGCAATGACAGAAGAAACTAAGCTACGAATGGAGAAGTTTAATGGCAAGAATTATCAATTATGGAGGATGTAGATATAAGATTATCTATATCAAAAATATTATTACTTACCATTTGGTGGGGTTTCATGCAAGCCCATAGATATGAAGGATGAAGAATGGAAGGTTCTTGATCGAAAGGCTTTGGGATCTATAAGGTTGAGCCTTGCATCGTCTGTGATTTCCAACTTATCACAAGCTAAGACAATGATAGAGTTGATGGAATTTTTGGAAAATTTATATGAAAAACCCTCAGCTTCGAATAAGGTATTACTTATGAAGCAATTATTTAATTTGCAAATGTTGGAAAGTGGATCTGTACATAGTCATCTTAGTGATTTCCATGGTTTGGTAAACTAGTTAAATTCAGTCAATATTGTTTTTGATGATGAAATTAAGGCTCTCTTAATCTTATGCTCATTACCTAAAAGTTGGGAGAGTTTGGTAATGGCAGTTAGTAATACCGTGACTGCTTCAAAAATCTTAAAAGTGGATGATGTTGTGAGTGTAATCTTGAATGAGGAAATTCGCAGGAAAAGCACAGGTGAATCATCAGGGAATGCTTTGAGTGTTGAAAGCAAGGGAAGGCAAAGAGAGAAGATCGAGCATGGGAGATCAAGGTCAAAGATAGATAGGAGATCCAAATCTAGGTATGGCAGAATAATTTGCTGGAATTGTGGAAAGGTAGGGCACAGAAAGAAAGATTGTTGGTTGGTTGAAGATCAGCAAGAAGGAAATGAAGAAGCAGATGTTGTAGATGTTGTTGCACAGGATGCTCTAGTATGTTCCTTGGATAAATTATAATCTTGGGTTTTATATTCTGGTGCCTCTTTCCATGCATCCCCAAATAGGGAATTTTTTTATGAATATGTCCAGAGAGACTTTGGAGAAATTTATTTAGGGGATGGTAAGCCTTGTCAAATGGTTGGCAAAGTGAAAGTGAAGCTGAAATTGTAGATGGGCAACACATGGGTGTTGATGGAGGTCATGCATGTCCCAGTCATGAAGCAAAATTTGATTTCTACTAGAAAGTTGGGTGATGAGGGTTGCACAGTAACTCTCATAGCAGACTCTTGGAAAGTTTCCAAGGGTGCAGTTGTTGTAGCAAGAGGTAAGAAAGTAGGTACGCTTTATCTATCTACTTGTATTACTGATTCTCCTTCTGGTTTATCTACTTCAGCTATACATTTAAAGATGTGGCTTAATAGGCTTGGTCACATGAATAAGAAGGAGATGCATGTTCTTGAGTCAAAAGGTATGCTTTCAGATTTAAAAAGCATGGATCGAGATTTCTGTAAGCAAAAGAAGAAAGTGACGTTTCTTGACACTAGGTCAACAAAGAAGGTGGTAGCTTCTGTTGGAGGATCACAATATTGCAGAAGGAAGAAATCTTATGTTCATGATAAGAATATGAAATCCTTGGTTTTCAAGGAGAAGATGACAGATAGAGATCAGTGTAAGGGGCTGGAGAATTTTAAGCAGAGCAAGGTTAATATGGACAAGGGTTTGATCCAAAAGGAGCTTATGGGTAGAAGTCATCACTCACAAGTAAAACACAGAGACTAACGTCAGTTATAAAATTGACGTCAGCATCCAGACAGGGACTAACATCAGCTATGTGTAGCCTGACATTGATGACTCTGGACAAATAAACACTGGCATCAGTTAGGGAGAACTGACGTCGGTGATGAGGCAGTCACATGGAACTGATGTCGATTGGGTGTAGACTAAGATGTGACTAACATCGGTCACTGAGATGGATTTTGGGCAGACAGTAAGCTGTCAAGGAGTCTCAAACACCCATATGGAGGACTAAAAGGGTAAGTAAGCCTCAAATTTGTCATTTCCCTTCTTTACACTACTTGTTGCTCACTGATGGTCAAGAACCAGGGAGTTATTAAAGAATTAGAGCAGGTAGAATCCAAGAAATAGTGGGAGCTTGGCATGGATGAGGAATGTGATTCCTTGGAGAAGAACCAAATGGGAGGTTTTTGGTAGAGTTGCTAGCTGAAAGAAAGCACTGAGAGACAAATGGATTTTCAAGATAAAGAAGAGCGAGAATGGACACGTGAGACGGAAGGCCAGGGTATATGGTCTTGAGTAAGCTGCAGGACAATGGAGGTTTAACCATTATGTTTTCTTTACCAAGTTGGATAATATTAGCTACATTATCCTATTACTGTATGTTGTGCTTGTTGTAGGGTCACATATGCAGGGAGTTGCTGAACTAAAGGTAAAGTTAGTTCAGAGGTGTGTCATGAGGAATCTGGGAGCAGCAAGATTCTTTGGCATGAGTGTGTTTTAGAGACATGGAAGGTCACAGGTTGATTTTGTCTCCAGATGATTGTGTGAAACTGGTTAGCACGCCGATGGTTGGACAGTTCTATGAACAGTGTCCTAATTCACATGATGAGGTTAAGTACATGTGTACTAGACCTGAGATTTCCCAAGCAGTGGGAGTTGTCAGCAAGTTTGGAGCCAATCTGGAAAATAAGCACTGGAGGGCAGTTTAGTGGATTCTCAGGTATCTGAGAGGAACCAACAGCAGGTGCACATGCTATGCAGGGTCAAGTTCTTTTCTACATGGGTTTGTAGATGCAGATGTGGTAGGTGATTTGGATGACAGGAGGTGCACCATAGGATTTGTGGTGGTTGGTCTTCAAGAGTGATCTTGAAGAGGGATACAAAGCCAAGAAATAAACTAGATGATGTATAGGGATAGGTATAGGTGTAGCTATTTATCTCCAAGTGGGAGATTGTTAGGTTATGGAGCTAAAAGCTTCATTGTATGCAGACATGGAGGAGTTGTTGAGTGTCATAGTCACCGGCATCAATTAGGCTGAACAACGTCGATCAGTGGTGGACAGGAAGGCAACTGACATCAGTCAGGAGTTGGCCAATGTCGGTCACCTCCAGGTAGACAGGGACCGATGTCGGTCGCCTGTGCGGTTCCAGAACTATTCGTTGCATGAACAGTTAGTTTGTTAAACTGATTGTTTGCATGTAAAGACTATTTTGAGTCTTGATTTGTGTGTCTAATTATTGTAAATTAGAATTCTAAGTTATTGTTTAGTATGGGATCTATTTATAGACCCATTGGCATGTATTGTAATAAGAGCAATAGAGGAAGGCAAGGTAGATCCTTCCAATTGTAAGAACAGGTTGATCTACAGGTGGCAGCAAAATCAAGAGGAAGTTCTACATGGTAAGTAAGATCATTTGAGTTGTAGGTTGTTTCAAGTTCATGGGAGATCTACTTGAAGTACTTTGAGTGCTTGATACTAGAAATGTTATTATTGACTGGTTGGAGGTGAACAACAGCTCTGTGTTTAAGTTGTTTGTTGTGACTATTTTTGGTAAGAGAGTGAACTCTTGAGGGAAAGAGATCTGTACATTTGAGAGGTGTGGAAGAGTGTGGCATCTTCATTGTATTTCCTTTTGGCATGAGTATTAATACAAGATTGTGTATTGTCTCTCATATTCTGTGTCATTTGTGAATTCTAGTTACTTGTTAATTCTGGTTTAATTTCGTGATTAGTTGCTTATACAAGGTAATCATATGTACTCTTATTGAGGAGTTGGATCCTGACAGATACAAACATTAAATTATTAACTAATTAGATCTTATATGGAACCTTGAAATAACAAATCAAGGAGAAAAAACAAAGGATAAACATTGATTCTTGCATAATTTCTAGATATAAATTTCAAGAGGTAAGAGAATGCAATTTATAACACATTCTAGAGTCCAATAATCAAAAACATCCTCTTAGTATTTAATTTATTCATTTTCTATATTATTAACCCATTTAAAATCAACCACATCACTTGGATTAATCCCAATGATGTAGTAACTGGGTCCTCTTTATAACATTTATCCATTCCTAATTCTTTATGATTATCTCAATGACATAAAATGTTATCTTATATACACCATTTTTTATTAAATTATAATACTTAGGCTCATAAAGCATTGGAATAATGGATTATTCTAATCTATATACAAGTGTTATTAGACCACTTCCTTTTGATGATCTTGTAACAATCCTCTTGAATTCAACCTCTTCATCTAATCCAATTGTTGTTTGATTTGATCTTCGCTTATCTCAAGCCATGTTGTTGAAGAATAAGATCAACCTAGAGAATCATTTTATGTTTGCAAATATATATCTGATGATTTCCTTTGCTTATTTATTTATTACTATATTTTCCCATTAATACTTCACTAAAAATTTCTCAATGAACTCTACTCTATAGGTTATTTGATACAATGTTATATCTAACTATTGTAGTGGGGTTAATAGTCAAACCATCATCCACCCATCTATCTAGTCTTATTTTGTCCATAAAATTCACACTCAAGATTTGGTGATGTGGCATCTACATAGGCTAAGTTAATGAGGTTGGGCCACATGTCTTCTTCCTACTCCGCCACTACTTGATTGATATTTGGCATATATCTTGTGTTAATTGTGATCGACTATTATAAAGTGGGATTTCACCTTGTGGCATCATCTTGCTCATTCAATTTCTTAAAAATATCTTATTGTATTCCCCCTAAAGGAAGTGGGTTTTTTGTATCTTTCCATTTAGAAACATCATGATTATTCACTTTCCTAACATTGACTATACAATAAACTATGTTAATGTCACCTCTAGATCATTGGGATGATAACACTGGACATTTCTTACTACTTCACTTACCCAACATTAATCATATAATAAATGTGCTAAAATCACCTTCAGGTTAATTGGATTATGACATTAAATGGTTCTCATTACTCTACTTTCCTAGAAGTGACCAAAAAAATAAATTATATATATATATATATGTCACTTTGGGTCACCAGGATGATGACATGTTATTGGCTCTCATTGATCTACTTTCTTGGAAATGATTGTACAAAGAACTATGTTGATGTCACCTTTGATTCATTTAGATGATGAAATGTGGATGGTTATCCTTTCCCTTTTTATGTGTAAATGACCATATAATAAATTGTGTTGATGTCACCTCTAGGTCATTAGACTTGCAGGATTGAGACACTTGGCATAATCTTGAGAACAAGAGGATTTACATTTTTGTTGAGTCTTCACTATGTTAGGTCAATGGGGTATAAAAATATTAACCATTGGAATTATTTGATTTGTTTACAGACTTCATTTTGAATTATCAAAAGCTAAAGACTTGATCTATCAAATATTAAGAGCAGAAGATTTGAGTTGCCCAACCAAGACGAAACAAACTCAGGAATCTATTAATAGAATAGTAAAAATAAAATACAAATAAGCATGAATAAGGATTGATTAAATAATACAATGAATCAAACTGAATTTTATGAAAGATGTAAAACCAAATTAACAAGACATGGAATTTTACTTCAGTAAATCCTGAAACGTTAAACAAAACATGCCTTAAATAAAGAATAAATCAAACAAAAAAATTTAAGATCAAATACACATCTAACTAAATGAAATAAATAGATTTAAATAGATACTATAAATATTTCACTTGATATCATGATCTAAATTAGCATTTGATCTGAACATGTATTAATCATGACTTTAAATATAGTCAAAAAGCTCAATAATCTACACCAGGAAATTATTTCAACATAAATCCTTTTGAAATAGTAACAAATATATTAAAATTAGTTTAATGAAGGATCTATAAAATCTATGTAAATCATCAAAGAACATTTATCCCATGAGTTAAATATTAAAAATGGATACCAATTTATGCAACCTGAGTGGCACTCAACAAAGAAGTCATATAACAATGAAAGAATAGACAAAGAAAATAGTTATGCTAAAACAAGAGGGTCCACATGTGATAAATCTGATTATGGGGTGTGTTGGACCCAAGAAATTTTTTACAATCTAAGTGGAGTACGTATTATCTAATTAGTCACCCATGACTAGGGATTGTTCAAAACTAGGTAACTAAGTCATTTAACCTTGAAATGGTCTGTTGATATTCATGTCTTGGTGTTATGGTTTGGTATTGAATGTCATCTCAAGGTCTAAACAGGGCCTTATTTGGGTGATAGGTTACATAATGTGTGAATTATCTAATCAATTTTATGCCATGATCTTTGAAGAGGTCTTTTACAATGTAGTTCATCAAAGTTTAAGGTAACTTTGAAAATATTAAGGTATGTTAGAGAAAGTCAAGGTATAAGTGATGCATGGTGGAAACAACAAGGTGGTGATCATCCAGGAAAACATGATACTCCATGATTAACAATTGGACCTAAAATCAAATATAATAAAAATGGAAACACTATAATTTCAAGTCTTTGGGGAGTTTAAGGTAATTTTAATGATATTAAGGTTTCATTTATTTTTTCATATTACATGTTGCAATGTTGTAGTATAACTCCTTGAGAAGACATCAAGTATAAAGGTTAATTATCATGCATAAAGGTCAAAAATGTATTTTTGGGGTCATCTAACACTTTTTTAATAACAAATTATATCTTTTTTACCCATACACCTGGTCAAGGGGTTTTAATACTTCCTTCCCAACATATAGTCACCTTGAAAACTGATTTGTTTATTATTCTAATTTCTAAACATAGCATAATGAAGAAATGGGAGGGAAAATAAGATGAAAATATGCTTGTTATATTACATCACCATCATAAAATCTAGTAATAAATCCATGGGCATCTATTTTTTACCTCTAACAGGGTATTTTGGTAGAATATGGCAAGTTTTCTTGATGAAAATAGATCCAAAAGTGATTATGCAGCCTCAAGCTTCATCAAGAGGTCACATTAATAGGATTTTCAAATTTATTATGGTTTTATAATCTCCAAAAATCCTTATCCAACCTCTTTAATCTCAAAATCATGCAAAGGAAGAAGTTTTAGGTCCAAAAAAGGCAAATAATTATTCAAGCTTCCCATCGGGTTGCTTACAAAAGAAGAGGGCTTAATTTCATAGCATTGGTTCATAAAGGAGGAGATTTTTTGGAAAAAATTATATTATGGATGTTTTCCACCCATATGCCCTTCAAATATATGGCAATAGTTTTGGGATTAGTGGGCAAAGCTTTATGAATCATTGTTAAGAAGTTTACAGCCTCTTAAACCCTACTAAAACCCACTATCATAGTTTTTCTCTTAAAATGGCATTCCTAAGCATTTTGAATGAATGTAAATGGTTTAAAAGTTTTTATTATAGGTATAATAGTCCCCAAAATTTCAAATTTAGTACAAACTTTTGATAATCATGTTGCTACTAGCATGAAACTTTTTTGTTCTATTTTTTTAGACATAACATGTAGGGTTTGTTGAGGTTGTGAGGTGTTTTCAGCATGAAGGTTAGTAAAATTAAGTGTAAATTATGTTTAAAACTTCATAAAAAAACTAAAAAACCCTCATACACCATCTTCAAACAAGCATTCAATACATCAATGTGTTAAATGTGAACCTACAAGTTTACAAGGTTGAGAGAGAGTAAGTTTAAGCCTATATTACATTGTTTGAATGGTTTTGGGCTTATGAAAGAATACAAAGAACTTGATATGAATTTTTAATAATATCTCACTATCCATTCCATTATTAACAAACTTTAATTCACCTCTCAAGTGTATTTATTATATTGGTTCAAGCACACAGTCTTCAAATGGGGGAAACACAGTCTTGCAAGTAATCACATTTGATGCCTTGAAGAATAATATACATGTAATAGGGATTTAAAAAATAATATATAATATTATGTAATACTTATATAATATATAACAATTTTTAAAAACTTCCATGACCATCCTTTTTAAAAAATTGTGAATGCACAGTCTAGAACCTGTTTTCAATCATGGTGAACTTGAGGAGCTTAAATCTTATGTACAAACCTTGTTGATAAATTGCATGGATTATAAGAATAATGGGGAAAATTAAGGTTTTTTTTAATATATTCATTTTTTTTAATCTATATTTAAATCCCCTAGATCTACTAATGACCTTTAATAAGCCTAATTGTTCTTAAACCCTGCTAAGCCTAGATGAAGGCTAGATGGGAGTTTTCATCATTTTTGATAATTTCAATGGTTTATTAAGTATGTTCATGAACATAAAAAAAATATTATAAAACTATAATAACTTAAAAAACTCTATGTATATTCTTGTTTTAATAAAGAGAGTGTATGTGGTTTTGCATAGTTAGTCACCTAAGAAGAACATCTACAACAGGTACAATTTTACACAAATATGAATTTTTATTGGCTATCTTCTATTTTTTTCCTTGGGGAAGGTTATAAAATAATTATAATTAAAATCCATGTTGAAATAAATATCATCCAAGGTGTTAGGATGCAAAGGGGTTAGTTCAAAGAGCAAGTTTAAAATGGGTTTCAAGCTTGAAATGGTCACCTACAAGCCTACATACATAAATATGAAAGAGAGAGTAAATTTTGGTGTTAAAATTGAGGTTATTATTTTTATTTTTATTTTTATAAACCCTTGGTATTTTTTATATAATTATTTCATATGTGTTCATAATGAAAAATTACCAAAACAAGGCCATTAGGGCTAAAATAACCACATTATCAAGAAACCCCAGCCATGGTTTAGAGCAAGGATTAAGAACATTAAGGGGTTAAAACCTTTTTTAAACCACATTAATACCTCATTATTAATTTTAACATCATATAAGAGTTATTTAAAACCAAAAAATATCATAAAAAAGGTTTTTTTCTCAACACATTCCTCTAGAATGCACAGCTACATGATTGCAGGCCTGAGAAGACAAACTTTCTCACATGGGAAGTTGGTTAAGTAGATGCATGGGGAATAATACCATTATGGGATGATTATAAGGTTTTTCTACTCTAAATTTATGTCATTTTACAAATCATTTTTGGACTCAACTCTATGAACAATCATTAACAATATAAAAACCTGAAAAAACATTTTTTGCCCTTAAAGAGCTTGAGGACTAAGAATGTTACATCCCTATTTCCTCACTAAACTTGATTTTCTTATCAAATAGATATTAAAGGAGATAATTTTATTTAATTAATATTTTATCAAACTATTTTCATTTATGTTGATGTATGGATAAACATATAATGATTTTTTTATCTAACTCATTACTTATTAATTAGTTGTACGTGAATTTTATATGTATGTGGATAATTCTCATTCAATATTATTATGATTTAGAAACACTTTTATTGATTATAATTATTACAGTGTAAATATATTTTAAATTTTTAAGGTGGATGCAAGATATAGTCCACTCTCTAGATATATATGGAGGGAGAGTATCATCAAGGAGGGTGTTACAAATGATTATGTTGGAGGTGGAGAGATTCAACAAGAAACCCTGCACACACCATGTAGTACAAATAAAAGCATTATTGTTTGTTAGTGAATATTTATATGATTTTTTTTAATTTATTATGTTTGGTACTTCATGTTTGATCATGTTGATTTGGTTTTGATCCATGATTAGATGTTATTTTGGTCATGGTTGTAATTGATAATGTTCTCTATGATTATTATGTTGTTGCCATTACAAAATGTTACATGTATGGATGTATATATATATATATGTATGTATGTGCCTTTATATGACTATACTTATGAATTATTGATCGCATGACTCTATACAAGCATGTACCTACAAGCATTCAATATAAAAAGTATCATTATTAGAGATTTATACATGAAATAGAAATAAATTACATTTATAGATCATTAAACAAATTGATTTTATAAACATTATCTAACCTAGATCCTAGGTGAAGGTGACTATGGTGTTACCTAGGGTGACATAGTTTTTAAATGCCTAAGGGGTTAAATAGGTATGAATATTTTTTGTTTAATGTATAAAGTTTTGATAGGCATTCAAATTATTATTAACATAATTATTGTGTTTATTGACAAATACAATTTTCAACCCTAATTGGGAGTCATCATTTGGTTTTGTTTTGATAAATTGATCCAATCAACTTCGGAGAGTTTGGGTTCGACTGTGAGTTGACTTTGGGATAGTAGGTGACTTTATTGTTTTAGCAGTCAAATTTGGGAGTTGTTTAGGCATGATAAGAATTTCTAGTATTATGGTGAGTCATTCATGGTAATTTATGGATGGAAAAGGGTTCACCATGAAATTAAGGGTTTCATGTGACATGAAAACAACTACAAAAATAATAAAAGATGATGGGGTTTTTGGAATATGAGGAAGCCATGGTCGATAGAGAGGAGATAAAATTAAAAAAGAACTCTAATTTGCATGCAAAGAGTAAAATATACTTTAGGGGCACTTAATAAGTAGGATTTATTCTTTGGTTTACCCTAAAATCTTGTATTGATGTTATATAGTTTATAGTTAAAATAATTAAGGGTTTTTAAAATAGTTGTTTTACAAGGAAAAATCTTTGAGAGGAATCAAATATTTGACCCTATGAGAGGAGGAATATTCCCATAGAATCAAATAAATGATTCAACTCAGGTATAACATGAATATTTAAGGTTGGGGTAACTAGAAAAAATAATATTCTTGTGTGGTTATATTTACATGATTGTGTGTATTTTGTTCATATGATGCAAATGACTATGTTTTATTTGTATGTGTGTCAAATGTTTGAGTATTATAAAATGGTGAGCGGACATGAGACATTATTATGGTTCTATGATCATTAGGGTTATTGGAAACATAAATTGGACTTTTGTATTTGTTATGTGTCTGTGATTTTTGTTCCATTATTTCATTAAAATCACTAAATGTTTTGGTTTAAATGGGAATGACTGAGAGATAGTTTCTAATTTGACTTGGGTTATATAGTTGATTTTGTATAAAATGGATATATAGTTGACTACATATATAATGGTTATATAGTTGATTGTGTATGAAATGGATATATAATTGACTATGTATATAATGGTTATATAGTTGACTATGTATAAAATGGATATATAGTTGACTACGTATATAATAGTTATATATCTGACTATGTATGAAATTATTATTAGTTGACTATGTGTGAAATTTTATCAAACTTATATAATAGTGATAATACTATATTTGTATAAGATGAATGTGAGTGTAGTGTTGTTGTGTGGTTCATGGGTTGGGACATTTAGCCCATGTCAGTTTATAGGCTTATATTGTTGTGAGAATGTTTGATGGAAGAACTGAGTTAATATGTCTAAACTTATGACTAGTAATTTAATATAAACTATGGATCTAGTATGAATAAAGTCTGAGCTGTTAATTTATAATATGTTTTTATAACATAAATGTTGTGGTATATTGAGGAATTGGCTATGTATATTATATGTTGATTATTATGTAATGTTTTTACTGAGTAATATATAATATTACTATAGGTTTCTTTTGTCTAAAATATATACACAAAATGGTATATAGACAAAGATATAAGTTTTTAGTAGAATTGTTTCATAATGTTAAACAAATATATATTATTTTATGAATGATTAATAGATGTTTATTTGACTATGTTAGATGTAAGGACTAGACTAAGCTTAAACATTTATAAAATAAATGAATTTTAATTATAAGTGTAGGGTACAAAATTCATGTTGAATGCCTTTAGTGAGTTGATGTACCATATGGTACACAATAAAATATTTCACATTTGGATTTTTGTGCTTTAAGGCCTTTAATTGGGACTTTATGTGCTAAGAGGTGTTATTGTGAATTATATTTTGATTTAAAAATTTAGTTAATATTTCTTAATTTGGGAGCTTATGATGGTAGATTAAACTTGAAACATGTGTGTGTTGTGTAATTATGGATTATAAATAAAGACATTTCAATATTGTTTATAAATAATTTATAAAAACATATGTATGTATGTATGTATGTATGTATGGGTATGACCATACATTCATATATAAATACATTACAATATTCATTGTGTGTGTGTGTGTGTGTGTGTGTGTGAACTATTTATAAAGAATATTGTAATGCCTTTGTGTGTGTGTGTGTGTGTGTGTTAATAACTCAATGGTTTAGAGTTCTAAATATATAAAAATTTACAAGTGGACATGTGTGTGTGTGTGTGGATAATTTATATGGTACATAGATGCTTGTATATAGTGAATACATATGTTCATATGCAAAATTTGATATATTTGATACCCATTTATACATCTATGCATATAATTTCTAAGTATTATATATATATATGGTCATACCCATATATATATATATATAAAGAATATTGTAATGTATGTGTGTATTATGCCATAAAAACCTAGTGGTTTAGAGTTTTAAATATATAAAAAATTATAAGTGGACATGTGTGTGTACAATATATATGGTACATAGATGCTTGTATATAGTGAATAAATGTGTTCATATGCAAACTTTGATTGATTTCATTAATTTATATATGTTGAATCCATTATTAATTGAATGGATGATAATTAGTCATTAATTAGAACAAATGAATATTGTGGATATTATATTTGTTTAATAGCTTGGAATTTAATGTGAAATTCATGAATTGTGTTTAATTTTATTTTAAATACCTATGAAAAGGGGTGTTTTATATATAATTGCTAAATACTTAAATATTATGAATATTATTAGTAATCAATTTATTTGTAGTATTGTCTTATAGGAAATATATAATAGATTGTATTGGAACTAAGCAAATATGATAGCATATTTTATGTTATTATATAACATGTAATTATTTCATGTTTTTTCCTTATATATAAATATTGTGGTATAAATAATAAATCTATTTGATAATTCTATGGAGTCTTGTATATGACTTATTTAGTAAATTCTGGTATTAATGACACTAAGTAAATAATATTATAAGAAAGTTCTCACACATTTATTTAGAGTATTTAATACATGTAATAAATGAAATCTGATTGAGTATGTGTGTGAATATGATTGATCTATATGATCATTAAATTGTATGAAAACTTTGACCAAAGTAATGCTTATAGTTAAATATTATCATTTCATGTGTGTGATTAATATGCATGTATGCACAATGTCATATTATAACAAAATTCTTTATGATGTATTTAATGTAGTGAATATATTATAACACATGGGTTATAGTTGACTTCTCTATACATGCATTATTATCATTTGTAAAGGGAAGCACACTCCTTAATTGATAAATTGTATAGGGGATCGATGATCCGTGGTTAGTGTGGAAAAGCACTCTGTTGATGCTCTCCCTCTCTTCCAATAGTTATCTGATAGAGACTTTTACTCATGATATATATATATGTATGTATGTATGTATGTATGTATGTATGTATGTATGTATGTATGAAGAGGTTATGGATACTCGTTTGTTCTATGGAAAAATGTATTTATTTATATTCACTCTGATGTAAGAATGTTGTATTATTATACTTTGACAACCAACAGTTGGTTACTCTTATTATGTAAATTTATTAGATAACTTTTAGTAGTTGGTTTCTCTTATTGTATAAATTTATTATATAACTTTTATTAGTTGGTTGAGATAATATTCTATAGATATATAATTTATGATGGATTGAATTTGCAATACTATTAATATGTTAGTTTGATCATTATCTAAATGAATCATAACCATTTATTTAAATAAGATGCATTTAGTTAAAGATAAATATTCTTATCTTAATTGAGAATAATCTGATTTAAATAAATAAAGTAAAAAAATTACCATTTACAAGTTAAACTCAGTGGGGTTTTAACATTGTGGTATCAAAGTTGAGGCTCAAACTCTAGGCTTAATGAATCCACTAACATATTCATATTCTCCTATTAATCATACAGGAGAATGGTGCATAATAGACTAAGAGATTAGGGTACTTCAAACACTAACCCTCTAGTAGATCCAAATGAATTTGCCATAAAGAATGCTTCAAATTTGGATGAGATTCTCATAGCTATGCATGAAACTAAAGACCAAATCATGGTATTCGAATTTGAAGTGCATGGACATGTTTATTAAATCAATCAATAATATCTTGAAGAGCACCCTGCTCAACAAGAATGTAGGCATGATGAGGTGTCATAGGATGTGAGGGCTCATGTAGCTACAAAACTTGCATGGGACATGAATAAAGTTAAACCTCTTAAGTTTGATATAGTTGTGTTAGGGGATGGAGTGTAAGCTTAGTTGACAAAATTGAAAAAGTACTTTGAGATCCGTAATTACTCAGAAGTCACTAAGGTAGTTTAGGGAGCTATCAACTAGTTGGAAAACCAACAACATGGTAGGAAAATAAGAAGCTTGATATGAACCTTGACTCCATTACCACCACATAGGAGGAATTCATGTTTTATTTAATACCATGATTGTTTCCCCAATTTATTTTGACCAAAATTTGATAGATTTTTAGCATCTAAAGCATGGAGATATTTTAATAAATAAATACTGAGAATAGTTCACTAAGATCCTAAAATATGCTCCTCAATATCAAGGAGATGAAAGGTTTCATATCTAGAAGTTCATTATGGGATTAAAACCTTAAATTGGATGTGAGGTAGATGTACATGGGCCATCTATAATGGATCAGGTCTTTGAGAAGGTAGTTAAGTAGGAGTCAAAACTAAAGTCTCTTGCTCAAGTCAGTATGTAGTTTAAGAAGTTTGGAGGTTCTAAACCTACTCTTAAGAAGAAGAATTGGAAAAGAAATAGAAATTATAAAAATCAGTTCAAGAATAAAAATGCTAAATTCAGTAACTTCTTAGATAGAAATAAAGCAGATGGTGGATTCAAGCCTAGTTTCAAAGGGAATTAGCAATTAGAAAGGAAAGGATCACCTAGAGGAAGTTTCATCTGTGGGGGTGATCACTATGCCATGGAATATATTTAGGTAAATTTAAAGGTAAAGGCAAGGGTATTATACATCAAGGAACATTTCAATAGATAATCCATGTAATTGTTAACAATCATTAGGCTAATTTTCAATTCTCACCTATTGAGGTTACAAGTAATCATTTTGGTCAACCCATTTCCATTTTGATTGACAATAAAGATACAAAATGTTTTATTTATTAGTGAATGTTATCTAAGTTGTTTATGAAAGTTAGATTAATGGCAAATGCATGGTCAGTGTAATATGAGAATGAAACCAAGGTTAAGGTTGATAGGTGCTTAGTGGAAGCTGAGATTTAATTATCTAAATTCACATCGATAGTAAATCTTTATGCAGCACCACTAGGGTCATATGATGTAATCCTAAGGGTAAATTGGCTTGCTAAGCATAAATCTAAGGTAGATTACTATCTTAATAAGGTAGAATGTCAAGATGATTTTGGGAATTAGACTCAGATTTAAGGTGAGAAAAAGAGTTAAACTTATGCAAATTTCTATAATTCAACTTAAGAAGGCTCACAAGAATGATGTGAAACATTTATTGTTAAAACAAATGAAATATAAGAATATAAGGAATCATCTATTTAGGATTATCCTTTTCTTAATAACTTTTAGGATGTGTTTTTATAGGAATTACTAGGTTTACCACCCAAGTGAGATTTTGATTTCTTGATAAACATAATACCTAGTTCAAAACCACAATCCAAGGCACCTTATAGGATGGTGAATATATAATTAGTTGAGTTGAAATCTCAACTATAGGATTTTTCATCTAAAGGGTTGATTTAACCAAGTGTGTCACCATGGGATGCATCAGTTGTGTTCATCAAAAACAAATATGGTACTCTTTACCTATTTATTGATTATAGGATATTAAACAAAGTGACAATCAATAACAAGTATCCATTACCTCACATTGATGATATTTTTGAAAAAAAGTGTGGGGTAAAAATATTCTCTAAGATCTATCTTTGAGTGGGATATCACCAACTAAGAATCTGAGAAGATATTTCCAAAACAATGTTTAAAATTTGGTATGGGCACTATGAATTTATAGTGTTGCCTTTCGAGTTAACAAATTCTCTGTAAACATTCATGAATCTCATGAACAATGTGTTTAGGGATTATTTTAACCACTTTTTGTTAGTTTTTCTAGATGATATCCTCATTTATTCTGAGAATGAGGAAGAACATCTACATCATCTGGAGTTATCCAAATGTGTATTTTTCTAGAGAAAAGTACAATATTGAGGACACATTATCTCCATAAATGAAATTTTAGTTGATCCAACAAAGATAAGAGCCATAATGGAGTGGCCAACACCAAAAAATGTGCATGAGTGAGAATTATTATGGGCCTAACAAGGTATTATAGGAAATTTATTCCAAATTTCTTGAAAATGGATAACCTAATTACCTCTCTTCAGCATAAGAATTAGAAATTTTTTGGTCAGACAAGTGTAAAAAAGCCTTTTATGAGATAAAGAGAAGGCTTAATTCGACACATGTGCTAATATTTTCTAATCTTAATGGTCAGTTCTCATTAATCATTGATGCATTTGTGGATGGTCTTGGAGGAGTTATTATGCAAGATGGTTCAGTTGTAGCATATGATTCCAAGAATCTTAAGACATATGAGGCAAATTATACCCCACATGATCTAAAACTTGCTAAAATAGTGCATGCCTTATAATTTTGGAAGCATTATCTATTGGGGAAACTATTTGAGCTCAAGACTGACAATTTAGGGCTCAAATATATCTTCACCCAAATAAACCTGAATGTTCATTAGAGATGTTGGTTAGAGTTCTTATCTAACTATGATTTTGATATTAGCTATATCAAGGGCAAGGAAAATAAAGTTGCTGACACCTTAAGTTGTAGAAGGTACATAGTAGCTTTGACTCTTATTAGAAGTACTTTTCATGATTAAGTTATTAAATTCTCCCCTAGAGATGAATTATATGATCAAGTTAAGAAATATTTATTGAGGATGCTCATAACCCTAAGTTTAAAGGATTTAAGTTTGAGAATGATGGTATTTTGAGGTATAATGGTAGAATGTATGTACCTGATAGAGATAATTTGAGGGTCATGATGCTAAAATAATTGCACAATGCCCCATACTCATGTCATCCTAGAGTGACTAAGATCATGGTTGAGATAAGACCTCTTTATTTCTATAAGGGAATTTAAAAAGATCTAGTGTATTTTGTGTCATGTTTTTTGGAGTGTTAGCATGTGAAGGATGAACATGTGCATCTGGTAAGATTATTGTATCCTCATGATATACTAGAATGGAAGTGACATGTAATTGATATGGACATTATCCAATGTTTATCATAGAACTATAATGACATGATATTGGCAGTATTTTACAAACTAATCGAGGTATCTCACTTCATACCAAGTAATTTTACTGATGATGACTAATGCATATAAAAATATTTGTTAAATAGGTGTACTTTCTACATGGATTTCTAAAGAAGATCATTTATAATCAAGATTCAAGGATGACATATAGGTTTTAGTTGACTCTAAATTTATATTTAGGCACATAATTCAATTTTAGTATTGCATATCATTTGAAAATGGATGGACAAACAATGAGAGTAAACCAAGTTCTAGAAGATCTTCTTCGAATGTATTGCATGGATCAACAATACAAGTGAGAAGAGTATCTTTCACTAGTAGATTTTTCTTATAATAACTCTTACTAATTAGCTTTAAATATGGCTCCATTTGAGGAATTGTATCAAACACTAATCAGTTAGGACAAGCTTGAAGATAGAGTAGTCTTTGATCCTAAAATTCTTATATAAATAGAGGAGCAGGTCAAGTCAATTATAAAAAGATTGGTTGAAGCCAACGATAGACATCAAAGATATATTGATTTAAAAAAGATAACAAGATAGTTTTCTATTGGTGATAAAGTATTTCTACACATGAAACCTCAGAAGAGATTGATTAAGTTTGATAAATCAATGAAGCTTTCACCAAGATATGTGGGACCCTTTGAGATATTAGAATTGATCAATTTTAATGCATATAGGCTTGTCTTGCTACCAGCTCTAGCTCTCTTAATGTTTTTCATGTGTCATATCTTAAAAAATATGTATCTAATCCTTATGATGTATTGGATTAGAAAGATTTATAGATTTTGGATTTTGAGGTGGTCATAGTAGAACCAGTCAAAATAATTGACACTCATAAACATAGTTTGCATAATAGGAAAGTGTCACAGTGCAAGGTCCAGTGGGACCAATATTCTAAGGATAGTACCACTTGGGAGGAATCTGATGAGTTTTATAGGATGTTTCTATATTTATTGGATTAGATCATTTATTTATGTTATTTTATTTTTTATCATATGTTATTTTATTTGAAATATTTTATTTGAAATAAGTGTCATTGGGATGATGACCAATTTTGGGGGGAAAGATGTTACATCCTGATTTCCTCACTAAACTTATTTTTCTTATTAAACAAATATTAATGGGGTTAATTTTGTTTAATTACTTTTGTAGTAAACTATTTTCATTTATGCTAATGTATGGATAGATATATAATGATTATTTCATGTGGCTTATACTTATTGAGTAAGTGTACATGAGTTTCATATGCATATGGATTATGCTCCTTCAGTATTATTGTGCTTTAACAACATTTTTATTGATTACATTTACTATGGGATAACTATGATTTATATTTTTGAGGTAGATTCAAGAGATAGTCAACTCTCCAAAAAAACATGGACGGAGAGTATCATCAGGGAGGGTGTTTCAAATGATTATGTTGGAGGTGGAGAGATTTGATAAGGAACCTTGTACACATCATGTAGTACAAATAAATGCATGATTGTTTGTTAGTGAATAATTATGTGATTATTTTAACTTTAGTATGTTTGGTTACTATGATCATAGGAATCTAATAAGGGAGGTTAGATTGAGTGTTAGTTTAAGCAAGAAAACTCAAATAAAACACACTAACACTTACAATCCTAGATCTTAGGAGTGAGATTGATGAACAAAAGACAAATGGAATCACAACTAAAATTAAAAATACATACATTATCTTACCTCACTCTCATCCTAATGATGGTTCACCAAATGTGACCTGAAATGTTGATCTATAAAGTGCACACATAGTTATATTTAGAAGCATTCACAACAATCTAATGGACTATGGAAATACTATTACTCTAATCTCTTACCTTCCTTGAGAGCTCCATATGCATTGTTGCATGTCTTTCTTGGTTTGTGCTTCAAAGAGTCTTTGGAAATGGATGTTTGTTGGCTTATTCTCTCCTTGGCAACATGGCTTATGTTGTCTTGATGTAGCTTGGCTCAAGATTTTGGCATTATAACCTTGCTTGTAACAAAATAGGAATTATAACATTATATCAAAAGAGATTTGAAGTCATTTGTACATGATAAATTTGAAATAAAATAGCTTAAAATTCAATAGTCAAGGCATTTTATTTATATCAAATGGATTTAACCCCAACCCAGGGTGAGTTAAGGTGGAGGTTAAACATAGAATGAGTTCAAACCTAGCCTAAGTGAGTCAACATAACCTTAGTAGAGTTAATAGTTTTCAAGCAATAATTATTTGTAATTAATATGCATGGGTCTCCAAAATTAGATATTTTATGATATTTTAAAAAGGATTGACAACTCATAAAGGTAATCATGAAAAGCTAGGATATTTCATAATTTTGAATTTCTTTTTTTATTTATTCATTAATTGCACATGGATAATTAAACTATGTTCTTTTTGGTTTAGCTTTTTAATTAATTATGATTACACATTTCTCTCTTTCAATATTTGATTTTTTTTCATGTGTTCCACTTAAAAGGTCCATAGGCCAAATTGACTGTTGTGATGCCACATGGTGCTTAGGGATGAATCTGTACAAAGTTATTATTTCATACTATAGGATACCCCAATTTGAGATGTCTCATTGTGATTATAAATGTTAATGAATGATGCATAGGAAAATTTGGGATGTTTAATGATTCCTAGGTTTACTTTATAATGGTTGGTAGGAATCGGTCTAAAGTCCAATCAAAATCTAGTTGTGGTTAGTTTTAGGTGTCTATAGTTTTCCCCTGTTTGGGAATATATTGCAATCTATAGTCATAATAATGTCTTCTCAAATAATGAAATAGGATGAAAAGAAGATAATGATTGAATACGAAGCTCCAAAAAATGTTTGGGAAGCCTATAATGATACCCCCTTGAAGGGTTTGAAGACATATAATTGATAGATGGTCCCTCAAAAAAGAAGCAGGAAGAAGAATGAAATTAACCTATGGATGAGATGAATCCAATCAAGAAAATACTTTAATGCATTGATTAAAAAATTACTAATTTTCCTAAAGGTTGTTATAATTAGTAACAAAGGTTAAGACACTAATTTTCCCAAAGGCGGTTATAATCATTGGCAATGACATATGCCTCAGTTAGGGCTGATGAATCAAAATAATGATTTGCCCATAGGCAGTTATAATCTTTAAGATGACCTTGATGGAATAATGATGTTTGATTATGTCCCAGTAGGGTATATTAACAATCATAACTCAAGGATATAACCTATTATATATATTAAAGATGAGCAGACATAAATGTAGAGGCAATGGTCTAATGATTGAAGAAGCCACAAACAACCATGCATACAAGGATGTGTAAATTGATAAAAGATATGAATAAAAGAATAAAAAAAATCAATGTGAATGATTTATTTGTACCTACCAATGTGGAGATGTTCATCCTTATTAGAATTTATACAATTATAATTTTTAATGGGTTGATTCGATCAAATAGGATGGGAGGATTTGCCAAGGGTACCGAGGAGAAACTTCTACAACTCCATTTCTTGTAAGACTTCTCAAGATGATTTTTTTATAGCATGTAATGGTATACCTTATGATATAACACCATGATAACTTTGAAAAAATATAAATAAGGACTAACTCATGATCCAATAAACAATTTAAAATAATGCACTAATGATAAAAAAATAATGATAATGTTGTTGTATGAATATATATGGACTCAATTATAATGTGTAGGGAATCACCCAATGAACACATATTGACTGAGTTGAGGCATAGTAATAAAATAAAAAAATAGGAAAACAAACAAAAAAATGAAAATCAAATAAACATATAGAAATATTAAAAGTAAAAGCAATAGAAAGCACCCTAATAATGGATTTTCCTAAGTAGGGTGGATCGAGGATGACTAACTAGGCTTAAACAACATAAATGTTTTTAGATTTTGAAATTTTTCAAATTTTTTGAATTTTAAGATATCTTAAATTTTTAGAGATTGACAATATATAACTCAAAAAATGGAGAGAGCATTGGCTTAGGTTACTCATAAAATGGCAAGAGCATATGAAAAAGGGGAACTAAGCTGACCTCAGCATGAATTGAGCATGACCTATGTAATCCCATTAGGACCTCAAGTCATAATAATTTTTCCAATATGAAAGGTGGTGAGAATAAATTAGGTCACAAAAAATTATCATATTTATGAAAATGAGAATATTAATGGCAAGGTGATCCAAAAATACATGGTAAAAGGTGTTATTCCTAATTTTCTCATAGGTTGTTATAATTAGAAAATCATGGCATAGGTTGGTGATACTAATATTTCTATAGGTGGTTATAATTAGTAACACAAGGTGTACTATTGATTTTCTCATATGAGGTTATAATAAATAACACCAGTCAAAGGTAAATGAAAGATAACTTTATAGATCAACTATCACGCTACTTTCATAGACTATCATTTAAACATATAATTATGAAACTATTAAAACTAGATCAAAATCCTCTTGAAAAAGGTATAGGAAAAACCAAAGGAACCAAGATCAAAAGGGGATAGGGTAGGGTGGCTAAAAATAGACTTTGGTCTAATAGGGATGGCATGGTAGAATGATATATGGTATGGAATTATTTACGACAATGATGGTATGACAATCGGATATAATGGTGAGAGGGTTGCCCCCAAGTGATAAGGTAAGGGAAATGGTAGGGTATGGAACAATGGTAAGGGGATGGAAAAATAAAAATGGAAAGGTATATGTCAAATGGTAATGGCAATGGTATGGTTTTTGACAAGTGGAAAAGGTATGGTTTTTTTTTGACAAGGTAAATGTTTTTGTTTCTCTATTGATGTGGAGATGCACATCCTTAACAACATATGATATAACTAGAATAATTGATCGTGTAAATTTCTATCCCACACCTCTTTTGAATATATGATCTATCAAAAACTTATAACATATTTGGATACTAATAAATTTTTTTGTGATCTTCATTGGTCATTGATTATGTTTCCTTCAAACATTGAGAAAATAGAGATTTATAGCCTCTACAAAGGAAAGTGTGGCCAGGGATGGTAAATACATGTAAATGTTGGATGATAGGTTTGATTTGGTAGTGTAAAGGTGTATGATAATGGTTGGGTGAAGAATGGATATCGGGATTTTTAGGAACACATAATGTTGTTAATTATAGATTTGATATAACTTTAGATGTGGTAGGGCTGAAGACTTCTGAATATTCTCTTGATATGACCACAAGATTTTTTTATTGTTTGGGCCAAAGAGTAGCTACCATTTTATTATGTTGTATATTGGAAGTGATATTGATTTGATATTTTATAATTTATTCATTAAGTAGTGAATAAATATTATACTCAGTTATTGGTACCTCAATGAGGTTTTCACCAATGAAGTTATCTTGATTGTCCCATAGTACCTCTAAGAAGGTTTCACTAAAGAACATCGACTTTTAAATTTGATGATCTTCTAATGCCTCTAAAAAGGTTCAACTATAATATGATAAGTTTAAACTTTGATGGTCACTTAACACCTCCAAAAAGGTTTCACTAAGATATTGTTCTTCTTATGAATGAATGTGGTCTTATCCTCTCACCATGAATGTAGTTCAACAAAGTGTGATTCTGTCAGTCCTAATTGACACTTGTGGGAGGTGGAAGGTCAATAAAATGTCTAGGTTGGTTATTGATAATGGCATGTGTAATGGTAATGGAATGGGGAGAAGCAAAGCAATCCTCATAGAAGATACTAAGAGATCTTGTATCGATGTTGAATTAATCATCCTAAAAAAACATAGAAGGATCACAAATGTATTCAAATTGATCTTCAAGTCATGTGTAATTACTATTGTAATATCCATGAACATATTTTGATTCTAAAGTTGATTATAAATCAAAAGACTCTAAATCTAATGTTGAGACTGACTTCGATTCTACTTATGATGTTGGTTCAAGAATAGAACCTGAATCTAATTATGATTGTTCATCTAGTGTGGATGTTGATATAATGATGTTTTGTTTAATATTTGGTATTTGATAAATAATGACCTATGATGGCATAATGGGATCCACAGAGACTAGTTTGTCAAAGTGAGACTCCTCAACAAAGGGGAAAAGATCAAGAGACAACTCCATAAAGATTGGCTTAACAAAGGGAGGCTCTTTAAAAACCAACATATGGTTGAGGTAATGATTTTCCAAAAGGTGATTATAATCATTAATAAATGACTCAATAAATATTGGCTTATCAGAGTGAGAGTCCCCAATAATAGGGATAGGATCAAAAGGTGATTCATCACAATTTGACTCATCATAAATAGGTGTTTCAATAAAAATATCTTAGATTGGTTCAACAAAAACATCATGGCTTGGTTGGTTTTCTTGGCCTTGGTTTACAAGCAGTTGTAAAATATCAATTTTGAACACTTATTAGTCTTTAAATGATTGGCTCAGTTGAAGAGGTAATTATTGGCTTGATTGGGGTTGGATGATTGGCATGGGTTTTATAAAGTTGGGAATAGTTGGAAATAGATGAGGAATGGATAGTGATTGGATAATGGTAGGCTTAATAAAGGCTAGTTTATGGCCTAAGATGGTAATTATTACTTGTCAAGTTGTGATTGGACAATTTTTTTGGGATAATAAGATACCATATGTGGAATGGGATAGAATGGTAATGGTAGGGCATTGTGAAGCTTGTTTGCTCATAAAAGCCAAAGGATGATGTCCTAGAATAGAAATGGTAGGGCATTATGAAGATTGGTTGGTCGCAAAATCTAAAGGATTAGGTCCCATAATTGTAATGGTAGGGCATTGCAAAGGTTGGCTGTTATTATGAGCCAAAAGATGAGGTCATAGTATAGAAATGATAGTTCATTATGGATCTTAGTTGATCACATAATCCAAAATACAAGGTCCTAATATAGAAATGGTAGGGTACTGTAGAGCTTGGTTTCTTTCATAAACCAAAGGATGAGGTCCTAGTATAGAAATGGTAGGGCATTGTGAAACTTGGCTGCTCACACAAACCAAAGGATGAGATCTTAGTATAGAAAAGGTAGGGTGTTGTGGAGCTTGGTTTCTCACATAAGCTAAAGGATGTGGTCCTAGTATAGAAATGGTAGGGCATTGTAGAGCTTGGTTTCTCTTATAATCCAAAGGATGAGGTCTTGGTATAGAAATGTAGGGTGTTGTGAAGCTTGGTTTCTCACACAAGCCAAAGGATGAGGTATTAGTATAGAAATGGTAGGGAATTGTGGATCTTGGTTTCTCACACAAGCCAAAGGATGAGGTCCTGATATATAAATGATAAGGCATTATGGATTTTAGTTTCTCATACAATCTAAAGGATGAGGTCCTATAATGGTAATCCTTAGATGTTGTGGATCTTGGTGGCTCATGCAATTTGAAGGAGGGTTAATGGTATAGGTGGGGGATCAGATGTCATGAACAATGAGATGGAAAACATCGTATCTTAGTTGGACCAAATAATGTACTATCACATATGGCACTTGATTTTTATCCCTAGATTTAAGATTGTAAGGAGGATATGGATCTATGTCACAAACCACTTTTTCACCATAAGGGTCTCGAACAAAGTCAATTTGTGTGGCCATTATATCATAACTTGGATTTTACATGGTTTTATCATAAGTGTAATGAGACACATCTACATCAATGATGAACATTATGAAAAAGTCCCATAGTTTTACAAACTCTTAAAATCATTGTCAAAATATAAAATGGTTTGAACTTGGTTTAACTTGGTCGAAGGAATGGAGTTTTATCTACGAAATGGTTTATGCTAAAAATGTGGTATTAAATAGTATAATGTCAAATTTCTTACACAAATGGACAAATGGATGAATATAAATTGGCATGCCAAACTCCAGGTCCAAAGTGTTCCAAATAAGTATAATACAAGAAAAAAAAGTTTTTAGGTCTTTTGGCCAAATGCGGTGTTAAAATCTAGGCTCAAAATAAGCATGTGCTAAGACTTTTGTCAAAACAAACATAATATCTAGAGTTTAATCAAAAGGAGAGATATTTAATCTAAAAAATCTAAAACACTTTGGTATAGACTAGGCATTCAATTTTAGACATGAACTTTGTCAATTAGTATAAGGCATGAAACAAAAGGCATAATAAAGATATACTTTTTCTCCCAAATAAGGCACAAGCAATAGTCTTCAAATTGGGTAAAGAATTAGCCTAAGTTACACAACCCAAAAGAGAATGATTAGTGTCTAAATCCAAATTGCACTAGTCATAAATAAAAATAATCAATCTTTGGATTTGAACTTGTCAATATTTAATTGAAAACTCAACTTAGGAAACTAGGCTTGTTTTATCAAACAACAAACTAGACAAAATATAATGACATAACGACACTAGGCAAATATCCAAAAGGCACACATGGATTAGTTTCAAATTTTGGAATTTTAACACAAGGAAAATAAGTCTATGAAATTATTTGAGCATCATAATGATGTTATCACACTCTAAAGATACTATTAATGGTTGGTTTCAAGACTCTAAGGCATAAAACTTGAAATGAATTGGGCAACTTAACATTACCCTTTCCAATCAAGTGACACACACACAAAGATTTGTCAAAAAGACTAAGGAAAAAGTATGGTGTTAAATTGATTTCATAATGTCTCCTCAAACAATGGAGTGATACAAAACTCATTTTTATGTGGCATAGACAAACAAGTTTAGACTCAAAAAGACCAAACAAGTAAAAGAAAAGACAAAATACAACTAAGTATAACATCCAAAACCCTAAAACTAATAAAGTTGCATTGTATCACTAAATTCCATCTATATACATACTCTTGGGAGGGTTTTAAGTGTTAATAAAAAAATAAAAGAGCATGAATTAGTAGGTTTTTTACACCCCCCTTTTCCCAAGAGATTATACAGTGACATGGAACTTTAGGCTACTAGTCATGCATCAACAATATGTCTACAATAAGTGGGATTGTTCTAAAACTTAAATTTTTGACCATCTAGATGGTCTCAAGTGTGATTAACACTAGATATGCCTCACATAAATTGATTTCATTATATTTAACTTACAATGCAAGGGTCTATTCATTTTCATAGTGACTCCATTTATTTATAATGGAAATAATAGTATGCATACCCTAATTTATATACCCCATCATACACCAGGGTTGAAACAATATTGAGAGATGAAACCCAAGGTTAAATATTTTCTAAATAACTCTTGAGGAGGCTATGAAATCCTTCTCACAAGTAAAGTTACATAAAATAAATGACCAAGTAAAAAGGCTTTAGAAGTTATGTTTAGATCACACAAACCATATGATTTTTGGGGGGAGCCTTAATAATGTTTTTTTCACACCTTAGATAAAGGCACAAATTGTAAGGAAGAAGCACTTTTTTTCACCCAATTTCCCTAAAGGGGATGAGAGGTGAGCATATATGCATCCTTCAGTTGCGAAAAATAAACAAGTATAAAAGATCTAGCATAAACAAAAACACTTCAAGGAATTTTAAATTTAAGTGAATGTTTATTTTATGCACCAAATTGAGATTTTTGTAAAATTTGGCCCCTTGGCCTTAGTTGTAAACTTTGAAAACTTTCAAAAAATAATCTAAGTATAAACCATTTAAATTTGTTTTAAGCACCAAATGGAAATTTTTCAAGAATTAAACATGTTCAAATTTATCACTTTTCCACACGTGAATTTTAATTTTTATATGGTTTCATTATAATTTGAATCACAATTACAAGTTAGAAAATAAAATTTGAAATGGAAGCCCTTAGGTTTACATAGTGAAAAACTCAAAACATAGAGCAAAACTACAAATCTATAATTGTTAGTGCAATAATGCAATTTATGAGGAAACAAAGTATAAAATGCAAAATCACTACTCTAAATGCAAAATCATAACTATTAGGGAAAAATAACCACTCTAAGAGTCATGATATTACAACTTGACCTAGAAAAATTTATCCTAACCACTAGTGATCAGAGGTAAAATCACTAATGGTTTAGGCGATATCATGATTTATGAAATTACGGTATTATGATATCATGACTATCAGAGTCATGATATTGAAATATCATAAATTTAATTGTAGGTGGAAAATAGTCAATAGAACATTAGAAGTTAAATGCAAAAATGATAAAATAGAGGTATAAGTGTAATAGTGTGAGTTGTGATATTGTAATCCTAAGAGAAAAATTGTGATTACACAAGGAAACCTCATAATTTCTAGAAAAACATCCCTTAGCTTGAATTTTTAACCTATTTTAGTTAGCAAGATCAAATTTTGACATGCAAATCATTAGGGGAGTGTTCTAAAAGGATTTAAGAGAAACTTTGTGGGGTGTATGCCCCATCGGGCATGCCATTTGTGATCATAGGAATCTAAGAAGGGAGGTTAGATCAAGTGTTAGTTTAAGCAAGAAAACTCAAATAAAACACACTAACACTAGAATTTACAAGCCAAAATCTTAGGGGTGAGCTTAATAAACAAAATACAAATGGAATCATAACTAAAATTTAAAATATGTAAAATCTCTTACCTTCCATGAGAGCTTCATATGCATTATTGGGTGTTTTGTTTGGTTTGTGCTTCAAAGAATCTTTCGAAATGGAGGTTTGTTGGCACCATGGCTTAGGTTGGCTTCATGTAGCTTGGCTCAATATTTTGGCTTTATAACCTTTATTGTAACAACATGGGAATTATAACATTATATCAAAATAGATTTGAATTCATTTGTACATGATAAATTTGAACCAAAATAGATTAAAATTCAATAGTCAAGGCATTGTATTTATAGAAAATGGATTTAACCCCAACCCAAGGTGAGTTAAGGTGGAGTTTAAACATGAAATGAGTTCAAACCTAATCTAAGTAAGTTAACATAACCCAATAGAGTTAATATTTATCAAGTAATATTTTTTTGTAATTAATAGGTATGGATCTTCGAAATGAGATATTTTAGGATATTTCCAAAAGGCTTGACAACTCATAAAGGAAATCATGAAAAGATAGGATATTTTATGTTTTTGAATTTCCTTTTTTATTTATTCATTAATTTCACATGGATTATTCAACTAGGATATTAATTTGGTTTAGATTTTTAATTAATTTTGATTAGCCATTTAGCTCTCTCAAGATTTGATTTTTGTTCATGTGCCCCACTTAATAGGTCCATGGGCCAAATTGACTGTTGTGAATTTGCAAGGTGCTTAAGGATGAATCTGTGAGAGGTTATTATTTCATACAATAGGATACCCCAATTTGGGATGTATTAACATGATTTTTATATTTGAAAAATGATTCATAATAAAATATAGGGTGTTCAATGATTCTTAGGCTTAATTTGCAATGGTTGGTAGGAATTGGTCTGAAGTCCAATTAAAAGTTAGTTGTTGCTAGTTTTAGGTGTCTATAATTACTTCATGCTTGATAATGTTGATTTGGTTTTAATCTATTATTATATGTTATTTTGGTCATTATTGTAGTTTCAACTATTCTTTATGATTATTATGTTGTTGCCAATATAAAATGTTACATTAAATGTATATGTGTGTCTTTATATGACTATAGTTGTGAATTTATGATTGCATTACTCCATACAAGCATGTACCTACAAGCATTCAATAGAAAAACTATAATAATTAAATATTTATGCATTCCATAGAAATGAATTACATTTTTAGATCATTTAACAAATTAATTTTGTAAACATTGTCTAACCTAGATCCTAGGTGAAGGTGACTATAGTGGTACCTAGGGTGACATAGTTTTTAAATACCTAAGGGATTAACTAGGTATGAAAATTTGTTGTTTAATGTTTAAATTTGTAAAGGCATTATAATTATTATTAACATAATTATTATGTTTATTTAATAATACATTTTTCAACCCTAATTAGGAGTCATATTATTTTGTTTTGTTCAGTTGAGCCATGAAATCTGAGAGAGTTAGGGTTTTACTATGAGTTGAGTTGGGGATAGTATGTGACTATGTTTTTTTGGCAATCGAAGTGAGGATTTGTTGAGGCATGTTAACAATTTATGATATTATGGAAACTCATTCTTGGGAATTTATGGATGAAGAAAGGTTTGCCATGAAATTAGAGGTTTTGTGTGGCATGCAGACGACTATCAAAATAATAAAAGATGATAGATTTTTGGAATGTGAGGAGGTCATGGTCGATAGAGATGAGATAGAATAAAAAATGAACTTTAATTCATAGGCAAAGATTAAAATCTACTTCAGGGTCACTTAAAAGGAAGGGTTTATTCTTTGGTTTACCCTAAAATCTTGTATTGATGTTATATAATTTATAGTTGAAATGATTAAGAGTTGTTAAAATAATTGTTTTAGAAGGAAAAATCCTTGTGAAGAATCAAGGATTAGACCCTATGGTAAGATTAATCTTCCCACATAATTGAATCAATGATTAGACTTAGGTATAAAATGAATATTAAAACTTAGGGTAACTTGAAAAAATGAGATTCTTATGTGGTTATATTTACATGACTATGTGTATTTTATTGATATGATGCAAATGAATGTGTGTTATTTGTAAATGTGTCAAATGATTGAGTACTAGAAAATGGTGAGAAGACATGAGACATTATTATGTTTATATGATCATTAGGGTTATTTGGAATGTAAATTGGGTTTTTTATTTGTTATGTGGTTGTGATGTTTATTCTGTTATTTCATTAAAGTGGTTGTATGTTTTAGTTTAAATGGGAATTTTTGGGAGATAGTTTCCAATTTAACTTGGGTTATATAGTTGATTATGTATAAAATAGATATATAATTTACTGCATATATAATGGTTATATATTTGACTAAGTATAAAAAAGATATATAGTTGACTATGTATATGATAGTTATATAGTTGACTATGTATAAAATGGATAGATTGTGTATATAATAGTTAAATAGTTGACTATGTATGAAATGATTATTAGTTGAATGTGTGTTAAATATTAGTTGAACATATATAATAAGGATAATAATGTATTTGCATAAGATAAATGTGAGTGTTTTATTATTGTGTGGTTTGTGGGTTGGGACATTTAGCCCATGACAGTTGATAGGCTTATAGCTAGGTTATATTGTTGTGAGAATGTTCAATGGAAGAAATGAGTTAATATCTTTAAACTTGTTACCCATGGATTTAGTATGAGTAAAGTCTGAGATGTAAATTTTTAATAAGTTTTTATAATATAAATGTTATGGTTTATTTAAGGAATTGGCTATGTAGATTATATGTTGAGTATTACGTAATGGTTTTACTATGTAATATAACATATTATTATAGGTTTCTTTTACCTTGAATATATACATGAAAAAATATATAGACAAGGATATAAGTTGTCAATATAATTTTTTTCATAATGTTAAATAAATTTATATTATTAGATGAATGATTGATAAATGTTTATTTGATTGTGTTAGATGTAAGAACTAGATTGAGATTAAACATTTATAAAATAATTGAAGTTAAATTATAAATTTAGGGGATCTAATTCATGTTGAATGTTTTTAATGAGTTGATGTACTATATGGTACACAATAGAATATTTCACATTTATATTTTTGTGTTAAGGTATTTGATTGGAACTTTAGGTGCTGAGTGGTGTTATTTTGAATTATATTTTGATTTAATGTTTCTGAATTTTGGATTTTAGGATGATAGATTAAACTCAAAACATGTATGTATGTATATATTTAATATTTATAAATTATCTGCATAGACGTGTGTGTGTCTATGTGTGTGTGTGTGTGTGTGTGTGTGTGTGTGTGTGTGTGTGTGTGTGTTTGTGTGTGTGTGTGTGTGTGTGTGTGTGTGTGTGTGTGTGTGTGTGTGTGTGTGTGTGTGTGTGTGTGTGATTTAGAAATTATATGCATAGATGTATATATATGGGTATGACCATATGTGTGTGTATGTGTGTGTGTAATTTAGATGGTACATATATGTTTGTATATAGTGAATAAATGTGTTCATATGCAAATTGTGTTATATTTTACTAATTTATATATGTTTAATTAGTTATTAATTGAATGGATGATAATTAGTTCTTTATTAGAACAAATGAATGTTGTGAATATTATATTTGTTTAATAGCTTGGGATTTAATGTGAAATTATTGAATTGTGCTTACCTTTATTTTAAATACCTGTGAAAAGGGGTGTTTTATAAGGAATTGGTAAATACTTAAATATTATGAAAATTATTATTAATCATTTTATTTGTAGTGTTGCCTTATTGGAAATAGAGAATAGGTTGTATTGGAACTTAATAAATATGATAACAGATTTTATATTGTTATTATATAGCATGTAGTTATTTCATAATGTTTCCTTATATTTAAATATTTTAGTATTGATAATGAGTTTATATGATAATTTTTTGGGGTCTTGTATATGACTTATTTATTAAATTCTAGTATTAATGACACTAAGGAAATAACATTATGATAAGGTTCTCATGCATTTATTTAGAGTCATTAATACATGGAATAAATGAAATCTGATTAAGTGTGTGTGTGAGAATATGATTGATCTATTTGATCATTAAACTATATGAAAATTTTGGTCAAATTAATATTTATAGTTTAAAATTATCATTTCACCTATATAATTAATATGCATGCATGCATGATGTCATGTTAAAATAGAATTATTTATGATTTACTACATGTAATGAATATCTTACAACACATAGGTTCTAGTTAACTTGTCGATGTTTTCACCATTATCATCTACTCATCTATGAAGAGACGGTCATTCCCTAGTTTGTAAATTGTGTGTGGGATCTATGATCCATAGTTGGTGTGGAAAATCACTTTGATGATACTCTCCCTCTCCTCCAGCAATCAGTCGATAGAGACTTTTACTTATGATTACATTTTATATAAATATGATGAGGTTGTGGATACTCATTTATTCCATGGAACAATGTATTTATTTATATTCACTCTAATGAAAAAATAATAATATTTTGTGTTGACAACTAGTAGTTGGTTTCTCCTATTGTATAAATTTATTATATAAATTTCAACAGTTGGATGAGTTAATATTCAATAGATATATAATTTATGATGGATTAAATTTGTAATAATTTTCACGTGTTAATTTTATCATTATCTAAATGAATCTTAATCATTTATTTAAATATCAATTATCTTATCTTAATTGAGAATAATCTTATTTAGATTATGAAAGTAAAAAAATTACCATTTTTAGGTTAAACCCAGTGGGGTTTTAATAGAGTATGTCTATTTAAATTATTTTGATAAACTTAAAATTCCTTTAAATAATATTTATTATGTATATGAACCCAATGATCACCTACTGGATCCAAAATTTTGGCACATGTGGAGTGAAAGTACAAGAAAATGGCCTTGAAACTGCCTTTTCATGCTTATTTTCAAGTGTTTGAATGAGTGAGGTCATCTTGATCAATTGAATATACCTCATAGGCTTGATAAAATGTATATTTATATCTTAAAATCCATTATATATATTCTCATGGTGATATAATAGGTTTCAAGTCTCTAATACAATCCAAAATGAAGACATTCCCTACCTGCTTTGAGACGTTGAACTGATAGATCTTTCTAAGGTCTCCAATGATAATAATAAACTTAGATAAACCCTATATCCATATAATATCATCCTTGTAGGATTATTTTTGTCAATATAAAATCAATTCCAATGGATAAAGGCATAATGAAAGGGTTTGTTCATAGGCAATTCACTAGGCTTGTTATTGAAGATATTCAACGAAGCATACATATTCTATCAACTATTCAAGTTTACCACAAGTTTAAATTGCTTTTAGATACTCCTAAGAGTCATAAAACACCTAAAAACTTATTTTTTTAAATCATGTAAAATGGACAACATCTCAATATAGTCTTCAAATCTACATGGAGCTTTTATAGCATGAACACTTACAACCCTCTCAAAACCTCTTACTAGTAAGTTATGAAGACTCTTTTGAAGATGGTTGATAAGACTGGACAAAGATCATATGATATTATAAAAATAAATACTTAGATTTGACAATATTTTTATGATAACCTTTAAGTAAATAATAGATCTTGTATGAGAGATAGGCTTGTCTTCATCACATTCTTTGGAATAGACAAACTTTGACATGAAGTTGTGGGTCCTAATGAAAATAATAATAGTATGAGGAGGTCTAAGTCTCAAGTTTCATTCCCATCAAGGTGAGAGATGGATTATAAAATCCTATAATGGTGTAGGAAGATGTTAAAGAGTTCAAGTAGGCCATGTGTCAAGATAATAATGTGTAACTCCTCCATCCAAGAAAGGGCAGTTTCAAGTGAAGAAAGATGAGTCCTAGGAGATAAAGAGCCACTTCTACACCACCTCCCATGAGGACATAATAAATCCAAGACAACACATATTTATGATGAATAATAGGATTGTTTCATCACCTTATCTTGACATTATAATTGGTTTTATGATAGATTATCGTCATGACATACTTCTTACATGTCTATCCTCTCTCTTTCTTATTTATTCTATAAATATCCTTGAAAAGGACATTATAAAGGATCCTCTAAGTTAGTATGGTGAATCCCTGATAAAATTGATACTTTTTACTTTTTAAGTAAATTCAAACTGATTTTCCTTCTTCATCTCACATTTAATGTGTTCATGGTAAATTATTGATGAATGATAGTGTTGATATTCAATCTCCTTGCATTTTTCCTCTTCATTCTTTATTATTTTTTATTTTGTTATCTCTTTGAAGGTCATATAGTGTGTATCAAGTGGTTATGCAAATGTTAAGTATGAAAAACCTTCATTAGTGCCTCATTTTAGGCCTCTTGATTACCCCTCTTAGTTGATATATTAGCTACAACCTGAATTTTGAAATACTTATGCTAGAGAAATGCTTGAAGTTATGTGATTATATTTAGCCTTATTTAGTTTTATTATCAAATTGTAGACCATAGGATGAGAGATACAATTTGGTGCATCCTCCCTTTTTTATTTTATTTGATTTTTATATATCTTTTCATTACAATTTGAGTAGGTGCAGTGATAATATAGGTGTAGCATCAAGGGATCTCAATCTTTCTAGAGGTTCTCTTTACCCATAGGCCACGCATAGCTTTAGAGAGTTCCCATTATGTAAATAGAGTGAGTATACCAGGAAACATCTCCTCAACAGATGAAACTCAAAGTGATAATAATTTTTGACATACCTGATGGGATCCAAATTCAATAATATTTCTCAATATTGGTTCTAGTCTTAACATACTTGTAGTTATTATAGCATTTACACTCATCATCTAGTGACTCCAAGAAGCTTTCAAGCATCTTGGTTATAATACTAGTGTCTAGTTTTCATGCCAAAGGTAACTGCAAGATATTCTGCTAAAGGTACTCCTTTTGAGTTTGTATAATTTCCTTATCATTCAGTTAAGAAAAGGAGATTTTATACTACACCCTTATCTAAAAAGGTCTTTTTTGTTTCTGCAAATCTATTTATAGAAAAGTTTTATCTACATCCACTTTTCAAGATGGAAATGCCTAGAAAGCATGATTTTTTTATTTTCAATGGTGTCTTCCCTCTATTCCTAGCTCAATATTATGATATCTCTATTTTTTCCCTTAAAAGTATCCCACACTTCACTGGATAATATTCCACTACTCCTATTTAACATATAAGATATATTGCTAACATTTGTTTTATGCATCATGTGACACAAGAGAATGCAACAATTAGGTTTTTAGCCACTTCATTCAAAGGGAAGGCTCTTAAATGGTATATAATATTGAGGCCTAATTTTATTGCCACTTGGGATAAATTGGGAGAATAATTATGCAAGTATTTTAAGGATAAGAGTTATTAATTGTCATTAGTGGAGCAATTGACTACCATAAAGAGAGCTCCTCAATAATTCATATTTGATTTCAATTGTAGGTTTAAAAATACTTGGGATAGGATCTTGGCCATAGTCAAGCCCACTGAAAACTATATTCTCTTGTACTAATTGAGTACCTTTAATAGTGGCATTGCATTAATGATTTAATCAATGGGGAAAACACAATGCCTGATGCATATGGAGTGGTAATAAGGGATAAAAATTTGTTGAAACACAAATATCTATTATGAGGGGGTGAACTAGTAAATTGACTAACTTATTCCTTTTTAAAAAATTTAATGTAGACTAAACATATATGCAGATATCACATACACACAAATATGCATAACATTAGATATACCATGAAAAACTCAATATGAAAAAAACCACCATTGAAATAGCTACTAGAATCTACTATTCTAATCCAACCTCACAATCAAGACCCTCACTGGTTATAATTTTTAAGGGCACCAACCCTAAGGAAACACCAATCCCCTGATTTAAGAGCACCAACTCCCTAACTGAGCACTAACTCAACTTATCTAATGTCACCCACCAATCAGATCTATATTCAAAATATGAAGCTATAACTCCATATTATAGTATTGGTTCATAAATGAATCCAATTCAATTCTATATTATAGATCTAGTTTGTAACTACTCATGTTTTGCACATCTATCTCTTATCTTCCTTTCTACCCCTCTATCTTTATGTCTCTATATTTCTTTATTTTACACACTTCATCAATCTCTTTCTCTCTGCCTCTCTCTTTCTCAATTTGATTTTGTTCAATAGTAATAATAATATATCCACTAGCATTTTTTATATCCCAAATGACATATATATAAGCATTTGATATAGGGTTCCATATCTTCTCTTGTTCACACTTGTTTACTAACACGTCATGCCAATTCTAAACTCAATTCATAGTTTTTGATTATCAAATTTCCCATGTCTTGAACTTATGCTCCAACACCATGATTCTTGGTTTAATTACTATTTTTAGCATATATTAGGCTCTAGTTTTTATTCACATGCATTATTACATAAATTTTATTGATCACTATAATCAATTTTATTGTCTATCATATTTTATAGCTTAACTGCATGTTCCTACATGTTTCATCACTTGACCATTGGGATGAACATATCTTTAAATATTGACAATAGATCTTAATTTTCATGCCATGATCCATTGATCCTCATTTAATTTGATAAAATTTAAAATGCATCTATTAGATCAAGTTATGATAGTCTCACGTGTTGCATTAGATCCTTGTATGCTTCTGAGCTTTAATGTTCCAACTTTAAAATGCATCCATTGGATATTTTGATCAAAGCTCCCACATGTCGTTAGATCTTCAAATTTGCATGAACTTTACCTCTATTTAATGTTAAACATCAACCACTTATACTTATCTCATTGTATCCTAACATCTTAGAGAAATTGTGCTCCATCTATCTCTTTGAGAGGTTCAAACTTTACCTTGTGAAATTTTGACTATGGGAACCATCTCAATATTCCTAGAAGGCTAACTTTGCACATATATATATATATATATATATATATATATATATATATATATATATATATATATATATATATATATATATTTTGCCTTGATCAACCACATATTCTAAAATTTGGACCATATAAACTAGGCATAATACTAAACAAACCCATATGATCATTTTTTATTAAAACCTTTACATGTATGATATATAATTCCATTAAGCTACTCATTTAAATTCTTCTACCACAGAGCCAACTATGCTTAGAACTGGCTAGAAGGCCAACTTTATTCTTGCATAAATTTTGTTCTACTTAGTTTCATGACCTAAATTTTAGCACATATGATCCTCTCATATAGGGGATTCCATCCATATATCCATCTACTCCTAAAACTTTCATATGTTCAATATATGACATCATCAAAATGTCTTTTTAGCTTTTCTTGTAACCTATAAATTTGGCTAAGTGTGGGAAAACACTATCAAAATGCCTAGGATCCCAACTTTGCATATGCATATCTTTTGTCTCGCTACATCACATAATCTAATATCTAGTGTTAAAAAACTAGGCACAAAAATAAACAAACCCATTTGATCATTTGTCCTGACACCTCTATGTGTGCTAATGTTGACCTCATCAACATACTTACTTAGCTCTACTTGAACCCTTTTGAAAATTTGACCAAATATAGAAACTTAGTGAATTCTTTCTAAGTATCCAACTTTGTATCATCATATCTTATATTGTGTTTCATTACATGATTTAAAATCTAGTGCATAATAACTAAGGAGTAGTCTGATCACAAACATATGACCAACTCTCCCAGACTCATCCACATGTGGTAATGGGTGCATTATAAAATTGCCTATTTATATTTTCCTATCATAAACCCAAAATGTCTAGATGAATAAAATGAGGAACTAGATGAATTCTACTCATGCACACAATCACTCTAATCATCTTTAACCTATGATAGGATCCCTTGCACATCCTTAAATCACCATACTCATCCCTAAACATTAATGACATCCATAATGCCAATAATCTCCCTTTTGACATCAATGGCAATCATATTACCAACAATCTCCCCTTTGTCATTGATGGAAAACTAGATGCTCTAATTTTCTAATACTCTACTCCTTCTCTAGCATTGGTTGCATTAGCTTATAATGAATTTGAATTGAAACTATTCATACCAAACTTGCTCCTTCTTAGGCAATGGCACATTTTATAAAACATAACTTGGACACATGCTCTACTTCTTCTTTGATAAACATTTACAGAGAGTATTTGCACTTTTTATCCCACAAAGAGAATTTACACTTTTTCTCCCCCTTTGACATCAATGGCAAAGGGACTCTTTATCATTGTTTGCTCAAATTTCTCTCCCACTTCATTAGTTAAAGGATTTTGTCCAAGAATATAAGTTGCATTTTATCTTTTCTTCCATGGATTAACAAAGCTTCTGTGATTCTCCCTCTGGACCCATGAACTATCACTAGGATCTAGTGATGTGTTATAGGAACCACCACTCCTAATTTCTATCTTAGATACTCAAATTGTTCTTTGGGAAGAGGTTTAGTGAATATGTCTACAATTTGATATTTAGTTGGCACATATTCCATTGTGACCTTTTGATCTACAATCTTATCTCTTAAAAACTGATAATTGATATGTGCTTGGTTCTAAAATGCATCACTAGATTCTTTGATACATTAATAGCACTTGAATTGTCACAAAGAATATAGATAGGTGATTTATACTCTACCTTGATATCTTTGAGTGTTTGATTCATCCATAAGACTTGAGTACAACATACCACTGCTACCACATACTCTTCTTCTATTGTAGAAAGAGTAACTGACTCTTACTTTTTGTTTATCCATGAAACAAGTTTGTTTCCAAGGAAAAATTCACCACCACTAGTGCTTCTTCTATCATCCATACTTCCTGCCCAATCAGCATCTATATATGCTATCAAAGTGAAGTCTTCACTTTTAGGATACCAAAGACCATAGTCAATTGTACTCTTGATATATCTGGAAAAAAAAAATAACTACATTGACATGTGATTATTCAGGAGTAGATTGAAATCTTACAACCATGTATACTACTTGCATGATATTAAGTCTTGATGTAGTTAGGTATAACAATCTACCTATCATTGATATGTACATAATCTGATTTGCATTAATGGAATCATCCTCTTTGCTCAACTTGAATCTAGTTATCATGGGAGTACTTATAGGTATGTTGTCTTCCATTCCAAAATTTTTGAGCATTTCCTTAGCATATTTGGTTTGAGATATAAATATTCCTTCATTAGATTGTGCTATTTATAAACTTAAGAACAAATAAATTTCTCCAAGCATAGACATCTCAAACTCATTTTGCATTTGAGTAAAAAAATTATATGCACATTTTATTGTTGGTACCACCAAAAATTATGCCATCTACATAAACAACAATAATCAACAAATGCTCACCTTCTAATTTGAAGTATAGATTGTTATTTGCACATCTTTTATTGAATCCTTATTGTTACAGGTACTGGTCTAATCTTGAATACCATACTCTAGGTGCCTATTTTAGACCATACAAAGATTTTTTTAGTTTTCATACATAATATTCTTCCTCTAACAACTAAAAACCTTCAGGTTGTTCTATGTAGACTTCTTCTTCTAGGTTCCCATTTAAGAAACCAGACTTAACATCCATTTGATAGACTTTGAACTTATTATAAACAAAGAATGATAAAAACATTATTATGGCTTCTAATCTAGCAACTTGAGCAAATGTTTCCTCAAAATCTATGCCCTCAAATTGTGCATATCCTTTATACACCAATCTAGCCTTATTTCTTATGACAGCTCCATCCTCATTGAGCTTGTTTTTAAAGACCCACTTTGTACCTATTACATTTTTATTTTCTAGTCTTTGAACTAATTCCCATGTTTTGTTTTTTTCAATTTGGCTTAGTTATTCTTTCATGTCCTTTATCCAATTCTCATCCTTGTTGGCTTCAACATAGTTCTTAGGCTCAATTTCAGACATTAGAGAAAAACTTACTTGTTCTTTATTTTGTGCAACTCTTCTCCTTGTCTGAACTCCTTAATTTTTGTTGCCAATGATCTGCTCTATAGGATGATCCTTTTGAACAAATCTTGTAGGTGGATTTTCATTTACTTCCTCATGTTATTCATTAGTTACTTCCTCTTCATAATCTGATTCTTCATCATAAATTTCTCTATCAAGTTTAAAATGTTTAAAGCCTTCTCCAACCTGGAAATTGATGTTCTCACCAATCTTGTGTGGCATTTTGTTGTAACATATGTAGGCTTTGATTTGGGTGGAATAACCAATAAATATTCCTTCATCACATCTTGATTCAAAGCTACCCAATTTTCCTTCTTTTCTCTTGATGTATCATTTTCTACCAAACACCCTAAAATACTTCACAGAGGCAGGTTTTCCATACCATAGTTCATAGGGAGTTTTATCACTAATAATCTCAATTAAACTCTATCCAAGATATATACTATTGTTTGGATTGCTTCTCTCTAGTATCCATCAAGTAAATTGGCCTATTTTAGTATTTTTCTAGCCATATCCTTGATTGTCCTAATCTTTCTTTCAACAACTCCATTTTTATGGGGTCCTTGCTACAGAGTAACGCCTTTTGATTCCATGCTTCTCACAATACTCAATGAACTCATTTAAGGTTAATTCTCCACCTCTATCAGATCTTAAGCATTTGATTTTTTGACCAATCTCATTCTCTACCATGGCCTTAAATATCTTGAATCTTTCAAAATCCTGAGACTTATCCTTCAAAAAGGTTACCCATGTCATTATTGAGTAATCATCTATAAATAACATGAATTATCTCTATTTTAAATCCTCTTGTCTTAGTAGGACCACAAAGATTAGTATGAACTAATACTAGAGGCTTTGTAGTTGCATACTCCTTTGTTTGAAATTTGACCCTTATCCACTTCCCTTGTTGACATTCCATGCAAGTAGTTTCTATAGGTTTGGTTATCTTAGGCATGTGTTTAGCAGACTTATTTGAGCTCACCTTGACCAAGTTATTAAAATTAATGTGGCCCGTATTTCTATGTCATAACCAAATCTCATCAACATTTCCTATTAGGTAGCTATTACCATTCACTTTACTAAGATTATAAATATTGTTTTTAGTTCTTTTTCATTCAGCAACTACTCTTTCAAATCTCTTTAGCTTATATCCTTCTACATTAAATGTGACCTTATATCCATTGTCACACATTTGGCTAACACTTATCAGATTATGTTTCAATCCTTCAACATAAAGGACATCATGTGTAGGTAAATTTCCATCTATGTTTAAGGTTATTTTATCTTAGATCTTTATTTAGTTTTTTCTCCTAAGTTGACATATCCTTCCTTACATTTTATCATCTTGATGAACTTACTCTTGTCACCAGTCATATGTTTTGAGCAACCAATACCTATTACCCACAAATGTTTCTCCTTGGTATGGAATGTAGTTTGAGAAATAATAGATTGATCTTTCAATTTCCACACATCCTTCAGCTTCTTATTTGGATTATTTTTCCCTTTTTCATAGACTTTTGAACCTTTTTTCACACTAGGAGGCATGCCTTTATTTTCACTTTGTATATTTGATCTTAAAAAGTTTGTTCTAAATTTTCTAGCTATGTGACCAAAATTATTGCAATTATAGCATATCACATTTGTATCTAATAAGGGATCAAATGAATTTTGGCTTGCAAAATTTATTCTTATTTTAGGTATAACTCTACAATCAATATCCCTATGACCAAATTGATTATAGGTATGATAATAACCATATAAAGACAAAGAATACCTGATCATAACATTTCTTTTGTGTAGGATGATAAGCTCTTATAAACTCTAGCTTCTTCAAATATCTTACTCTTATGTGACCATGTACATCAGCTACATTTGTGTTCTACATCTTCATTGAGTTTACATAGATTTTCTCATTGCTCTTCTTTATTTCTTCAAGCTTCTTTTCTCCTTCAGCTTTCTTCACATCAGTAGTGCTTGTGTCTATCTTTGTATCCTTGCAAGTTTTATCTTTCTTTGCTCCTGATTCTCCTTCTACTTTGAATTTATCATATAGGTTAGCAGTGTGATTTAGGAATTTGACTCAAGAGAGGATGGTTAGTATGGTGTTAGTTCCAAAATGAAAACAAAATGAAACAAACACACTAATAGCATAATATCTCTAGGCCTAGACACTAGAGAGAGCTTAGTTAACAATCATGAATGAAACACATAACTAAAATGCAAAATAAAAACTCTTTTACTTTCCTTGGATGCTCCAAAATGTTTTTTTTGGTGGCTTGATTAGCTTGTGTTCATGAAGTCCTTGGCAATGGAAGCTTTAAAACCTCCATCTCTCCTTGGCACCTTTGGCTTGTGGCTTGAAATCAATTTGGCATTATAACACTATTTGCTTGAAGCTTTTTAGAACCAATATTGCATTATAAATTTGCACCAATTAAGCTTAGAAATGATGTTTTGAGGCCTCCTATTTATATATTTTTGGATTTGATCATAATCAACCTCAACCATCCATCTCAAGATTGAGATGTGTGGTTGAGGATTAATTCAATTTTTGGAATTAAGTTTATAATTATCCTTATAATGGCATTGGAAGAAGGGGAAATTAAGAGGCATGAAGCACATCATGGAAGGCATTGATGAGGCATGGAGGGAATGAATCTTGATATTTATGGCATTTATGGCCTAGGGATGTCTTCCCAAGAAATGAAGTCACTTGATGATGAAGATATTCAATATTCATTTCTAAAATAAATATTCAACAAGTTTCCATGGAATTTTTGATTAGGCCTTGATTTGGGTTAATTAGCTCTTAAGCATGATTAAGAACATTATGTACAAATTACCCAAATTGATCAAAATGCCTTATTATTGGTCCTAAATTTGACTAGATTGGAATTGGAAGTCCACATTAGATGCATTGGATGTGTATTCCCATTTAGAATATTTCCAAGAACAAATAACAAAGGCACAAGTCTTGTGAAAAATATTTGATAGGAAAGAGCAGTCCAAAGCATGTGGGTACAAATTTGGCATATTGACTCGAAGTGAACTAATCAAAGTTAGCTATCCCATTAATTTCATTGCCCCGTTTAGCTATACCCTATCTAAAATCAACACTTGAATATGTTAGTTTCATATCATTTTGTGTGTTTTAGTGTTTTTAGGCCAAATTGTGCATTTTGAGTGGAAATTAGCCAAGAGCTTGATTGGAGGTTATCAATGGCCAGTTTTAGATGTCTACAATTTACCCCTATTTGAGAAGGTGTTGCTAGCCATAAGCATAGTAACATCTTCTCAAATAATGAAAAGGTCTTGTATGCCTACAACTTTAATGATGATAAACTAACTATAAGATGCCCCTCAAGGGAATGGTTGGCATAAGTAGGTCGGCAAAAGGTCCCTCAATAAGAATCAAAATGAGAGGACCAAAGAAAGGAAAGATGATGGGGTGAAAAACATAATGGTACTAAAAAAGTAGTTAAAATCATTAATAATGCAAGTGGGATGGTGTGTAATGATTTTCCCAAAGGTGGTTATAAGCATTGTACCTCGATAGTGGTAACATGGTATGATAACACAATGATTTGCCCAAAGGTGGTTATAATCATTGAGAAGATGGAGCTACCCCAATTAGGATAGATAAATAAGATAATAACATTCCCCTTTATAGGCAAAAAAATTAAAGTGGTGATAACATAATGATTTTCCCAAATGTGGTTATAATCATTGAGAAACGTAGGTGGGATGGTGTACAATGATTTTCCCATAGGCAATTATAATAATTGGACCCTGATTATGGAAAACATGATAAAATTGGTTGAGGATGATGATAACTTGACATAGAGGGTAATGATGAATTAAAAAAACCTACTAGTAGGGAGATGCCCGTTCGAACTAATAAAGGTTGAATTTTTTTCATGGTCAATTACTCTGTTTGGTATGTGATTGGAAGTGAATCAAGATGTCAATGCCAAAGAGATGTCACCATTACTAAATAGACTTCTTGAAACTGAGATCTATTATAGTATGTGATGGTAGGCTTTATAATAGAACACTATAAAGAATTGACCAAAATATGCATAAGGACTAACTCTTGTAATCCAATACTCAATAGCAAATAATGCACCAATGATAAAAACCATGATGATAATATGAAAATATGAATAGGGATGGATTCAAATGTAATTCTAGACAAGGAATCACCCAATGAACACACATAAATTGAATCAAAGCAATAGTGCTAAAAGCAAACAAATAGGTAGATAAAAAAACAAAATAAGTAGAAACAAATAAACAAACAATGCAATAAAAACCCTACAAACATTACCCCTAGAAAATAGGTGACAAATTAACAAAAAAATAAAATAGGGGAATAAAATAAAAGGAAGGGGTGGTTGAGTTATCTCCATATGCACTAGGCAAGTGGACACTACCTACATTGTTCTATGGATGTAATATCCAATAAAAAACTTTTGGCCAAATATAGTTCTCCTCAAGAATGGGAAGAATGTGATAACTAAGGAAAATAAATAGAATAGATGTGATATAAGAATAGGAATGGTCTTGAAAAATGGTAAGTGTGTGAGAGAAAAAGTCTAAAAAGGATGGGGAAACTAAATGATAAGTGATTTGCTTGTAACTTAGTAAGGGTTCCCAGAATCCTTAAGGCAAAGAAGTGGTCAATATTTTTGTTCTTTTATAATGATTTTTTGAAATGTTTTTGGAAGTTTTTTATAGTATTTCAATTCAATCAAGAATGATGAGACACTAAATTGTTCAAGCTCGTAAAATGGTGAGAGTGTTCAATCTGAGGTTGCTCACAAAATGGTGAGAGTGTGGCTTAGGTTGCTCACAAAATGGTAAGAGCATGGGTAAAAGGGGTGACTAAGCTGACCTCAACAATTATTGAGCACTACCTACATAATCCAAAATTAGGACCTCAAGTCACTATAGTTCCACCATTTTAGTGAAGTAATTTGACTAGTGTGGTAGCCAATTCAAACAAAATAGGCACAATTGGTAAAAAGACATAGTATGGCATAGGAAGTGATAAGTTGGTACGTTAAGGCTTATTATTATGCTTAGTTTTCCCATAGGTGGTTATAAAGAGGACATGATGGAATAGATCAATGGTACTAATTTGTTCAAAGGTGGTTATAATTAGTAGCAAGACTGGTGGTAAGAAAGGACTAACAAATAAAAGATGTAACTGCTGAAACTTCTATCACATTATCCCAAGATACGCTCCCTATCTAAAATACTTGAACCAATTAATGAATTGATTAGATACCTTGATGCTAAAACTATGTAATGAATGATAAAAACCAAGGTTAAATGGGCTAGGCTTTAGAACATGCTAGGTTGATAGGTCAGCAATGAAAAGTAAATACAGGAAAGAGGATGAATAAGGGTAGTATGTGTACAAAGAATAATAGTGATGAAATGGTATAACTAAAATGGTCCTTACATACAATAAACCTTAGAATTCAATCATAGTACCACTTGAGATGAATAATATTCATTAGATCTAGAATTTCATCATCGTCTAGTGTGGCAAGCTTGTATGCTCTTGATCCATAATCTGTAGTGATGATGAAAGGCCCTATCTAGTTTGGTTTAAATTTCCCTTTATGTTTCTTTTCAACCTTGGTATTCTTTTGGTTCTATTTAAGAATAATACCACCAAGTTCAAATGTTATATACTTCACACAGTGTGTGAGTGGCCTTTGATTTGATTCTGATATGCTTGAAGATTTTTTAGCATGGTTGTGCATTTTTCATCAAGTAGATCTAGCTCTTATAGGTGAGCTACTTGATAGTCATGATCATCTAGGACATGATTGAAATAGATGTATAGTGAAGGTAACTTGACCTCAATGGTAAGTATGGCTTCGGTACCATAAACAAGTATGGAGTGGTTCTTATGGGGGTATGATGATTGGTACAGTATGCCCAAAGGGCAAGGAATATCTAGAGGTGCCAATCATAACTAGCATCATTGATAATATTTTTGAGAATGTTGATAATGGTTTTGTTAGATGCCTTAGCCTAGCCATTACCTTGAGGGTAATATGATATATAAAAGTGTTATATGATGTTGTATTTAGTACATAATTGGTCTACAACTTTATTCTTGAATGATCCTCTATTATCAGATATAATGTTAGAGGGAATATCATAGTGGAAGATGAGGTGGTTGAAGATGAATTTGGAAATTTGCTTTCTAGTCATGTAAGTGAGGGGTATAGATTTAACCCACTTAATGAAATATTCAGTGGTGGCAAGGATATGTTTATGGCTATCAGATGAAGTGGGGTTAATCTTCCCAATGAGGTCAAGTCCCCATGTAGAAAATGGCCATGGTGTTAACATCAATTTTAGAGTTTTTGTTGGGGCATGAATCAAATTAGTATGTCATTGACATTTGTCACATTTATTTACATATGCAATTGTATTTGCATCCATTGTGGGCCAATAATAACCAATACACAAGATCTTTTTAGATAAGACTACCCCATAATAATGGGCTCCACATAGTCCTTCATAAACTTCTCTTAATGCTAATGTAGAATCTGCCAAAGTTAAATAATGAAGCAGAGTTCCATCAAAACTACATCGATAAAGAGTGGATATAGGTAAAGTATAATGAGTGGAATGATGAATGAAAGATTTGGTTTATTTTTGAGATAGGTTAGGTAGAACTTGGTCATGAAGGTGGTTGTAAAGGTCTGAGTACTAGATAGAATTAGGACTAATAATATCACAAATCATGGCAATGATTAAAGGCTCATGAGTTGGTGCTAACAAAATTTTGATGAGAAACTGATACTCTTTAGCTTTATCTATTTGTCGAATCAGAGAGCTAATAGTAGCCATGGCATCTTTAGTTTTGTTACTAGCCCTTGGTAGATACTCAAACTAAATGTTGACAAATTTCTTTTTAAGAGTGTCAACCATGGATTTATATGGAACCAACTTGTCATCTTTCATCTGAAAATGATCTATGACCTAATTAATGATTAACTGAGAATCACCATAAACTTGAATATGAGATATATTCTAATGCACTACTTGTCAAAGTCTTGTAAGAAGTTTTTCATACTCAGCCTTATTGTTTGTACAAGGAAATCTGATTCTAAATGATTTAGGGATTAGATCCCCCTATGGTGTAATAAATAATAGGCCTTACCCTAATCCATGCACAATGATTGAACCATAAAAATATAGCTTCTAGGGCTACTCCTGAAGGGGTGTATCAATAACAATCATGATGGATTCATCAAGAAATGGAAACTTGAGTGACTGTGTGTCCATTAGGGTTGCTTCATCAAGTTGATCTACAAAAACTTGTTCTTTGATTGCTTTTTTATTGACATACTCTATGTCAAAGTCACTATGAAGCATGATTCATTTAGCCATGATACATTACAAATTTATTTTAGATAGTAGATACTTGAGCGGATTTACTTCTGAAATGACCATGGTTTTATTATTCAACATATAATGACGTAGTTTTTAAGCTCTAAAAACCATGGCTAGATAAGCTTTTTCAATAGGTGCATATTTATGTTCGTATGTAACCAAGGTATGACTTAGGTAGTAAATAGCATGCTCCTTTCCATTGTCATCACGTTGAGCCAAGAGTGCCCCTAGAGCATAATCGGTAGCTGATAGGTATAACAAAAATGGCTTTCCTAGTATAGGAGTTAATAAAATAGGTGGATTGACAAGATAATATTTGAGTTGTTGAAAATTTGTTTGGCAGTGATCATCCCAATGAAATGTAACTCCTTTCTTCATAAGGTGTGTAAATGAATGGCACTTATCTACTAAATGAGAGATGAAGTGTCAGATGGATTGGATCTTACCCTATAAACTATGAAGTTGATTTAAATTAGTTGGTGGTAGCATCTTGGTTATAGCATGGACTTTATCTAGATCAACTTCAATACCTCTACGAGACATGATGAAGCCCAGTAATTTCCCTGAAGTTACACTAAACACAAATTTCTTTGGATTTAGTCTAACTTTTTACTCTCATAGTCTTTCAAATATCTTACACAACACTATTGGATGGTCGGCTCTGGTCTTGGATTTTTCTAATATGTCATCAACATATTCTTTAACAATATCATGCATCATATCATGGAATATGATAGTCATGGCTCTTTGATATGTAACTCCCACATTCTTAAGGATAAATGGCATCACCTGATAGGAAAATGTGCCCCATGGAATGGTGAATGTTATTTTATGCTAATCTTTTGGTGTTATTCTGATCTGATTGTATCCTCAAAATCCATCCATGAGTGAAAGAATTTTATAACTTGTTATGGAGTTGATGATCATGTCAATATTAGGGAATGGAAAATCATCTTTAAAACAAACTTTGTTGATGTCTTTAAAATTAGTACAAATTATGATTCCTTCAAGCTTTTTTCTAATAGGTACTACATTAGAGATCCATTCTGAGTAGTCAATGGATTAGATACATCTTGCTTCTAAGATTTTTTACAACTCTTTCTTTGCTAATATAGTAATGTGAGGATGCATCTTATGGAGCTTTTTTTTTACCAATTTGGCATCAAGATTAACCACAAGGTGGTACAGAACCAAGGTGGGGTCTAATCCTGGCATGTTAGAATAGGCCCATGCAAATATACCCACAAACTCTCTCAACAAAGATTTAAAAACATCATGTTCCTCCTTAATGAGGGATGCACCTGATTTTATCCATTTCAGGTTTGATAGAGTCCCAATTTTTACCTCTATTGTATCTTCAACTAGAAGGGTCAAACCATCTTCTAGGAGAATAGGCAACAAATTGAACTATTGGACTATGTCAAGGTCCTCTGTTAGGACTTTCTCTTCAACTTCTCCTAGGCATGATGAATCTGAGTCTCCTAATGGTATATTTGGCCATGAAACAAAATCAATTAGAAATTCTTGGATAATGTGATCAAATACTTGTTACTCAAAACTAAACTCAGATCCATAGTCAATTTTTTTCATTAGTGGTCTCCTAATCTAAATTCAAAGAAGAATGAACACACCCATTTAATGGTGCTTGAAATAGGTTTTCACCACTAGACTAGCTTTTATCTTTACTTTTTCCCTTGTTAAAAAACACCTCAAAGAGGTTTTCACTTTGGGACCTCAATGTTTTAATTTTTTTTTTTTGGCTAAGGGTGTTCACTCACTCTCCAAAATAGGCTATAGGATCCAATGTGATTGAGAATCCCAACTTGTGATCTCCCAATGGAACATTGTCTCTAAGGCCTAAGAAATCACAAAATGCCTCATCATTTTGGAACTCATCAATTAGTAGACTAGATTCTTGTTGGTCCCAATCTATCAATTAGGGATAATATAATGGCAATGGATTGTGATGAATAGCTTGGGTAAGGGTACAAATGGCATTGTTATCAAATAAATATGATTCAACTAGGTTATCAAAAGTGAGGCTCTGATCAGAATATGCTTCACTATCAACATCATTATTAGTCATTGGTGATGGAGTGTGAATAAAATATGTGAGGTTACCCCCAGGTGGTTTAAATCCAAGTCCATAAGGTCTTTCATACTTAGTCATGGAAATTAGCTTGATGGTTCCTTGTTGATTTAGTCTGAGGCCTCTTCTTTCATAATTGTGATGCTCCATGATCCTATTAGGAATAGGATATTTTGCATTTTTATAAAAATCAACCTGGTCATCATTGTATAACAATGATCCATTCCCTTTAAGAGGGTTAGGTCATAGGCCAGATGTTGTTACAAATGTGACTGGTCCCTTGTCTTTGTTCTTTTGTTACCAATGCATATGTGGAATGACTTTCGGTCACCCAAAGGTTTTTGGATTTTGAGGAAGATTTGTGATATGAAACATATCATGGGTCACATATTCTCATGGTCCATTATCTAAAATATTGAAATGATTGGAATCTTTAGGAGGCAGCATGTGGGAAAGGGAATCAAGGTATTAGGATCTATGCAATTATTTGATGAAGGATCAATAATTATAGCCTTTCCTTTACCCTGCTTGGAATTGGGATTCATACCATACTGATAATTATAGCTCTGAAACTTAGCCTCAAGATGCTTGTAGTGTTCATATAGGTGTAAATCTCCTAGAATATTCACTTCCATCCTCGAGTGGGAAAACTTGATACATTGGTGCAGTGTTGATGGGACTACACAAATCTTATGTAACCAAGGCCTACTTAGAAGCATATTATATGATAATTTTAGATCTAACACATGGAAAAGTGTATCATGGGTCAAAGGCCCAATGATAACTAGAAAACTAATGGTGCCCTATGATTCTCTTTCCTAATTATCATAAGCTTTGATAGTTATTGTTTCTGACTAGAGATATTTCATTATGTACCCAAGATGCTTGATGAGCTTGAGAGAGAATATGTTGAGACCAGATCCATTGTCAATAAGGACATGTTTCACTTTATGCCATTTGATACAAACTTCTATGTATAATGGGTTATTATGGAGCGGGCCAAGGGAATACATATCGCTTTGGTTGAATGTGACTTATTAGGTTGAATCTACGTGTCTAACTAAAGCTTGAAATTTATCAGGGGATATGTCACTATAAATATTAAATTGGGTCAAAAACTCATTTAGGATGTTTTTGTGGATTATTGACATCTACAGCAAATCTAAAATAGAAATTTTTTCTAGTGTCTTCTGTAATTGTTCCACAATATCAATCTTCTTGTCTTGGTCAGTAGTGCATGGTTTATTCTGAGGCTAAATGATTGGTTAGATGATAGTCAAAGTGGTGGATGGTTGTGGGCCTGGGATAGTAATTTTCAACTCTGAGTTGTGATTACACAATCAATATTAAATACTAGACCATTATTGCTAACTAATGTTGGGAATGATGTAGGACCAAATAGGACAAGTCTTGCTTATCGATGTACTTGTATATGGTCACATGACAAAGATGAGTTATCACTGTAAGATCTAAAAGGGGAAGTCCTTGTTTGTTGTTTTATATGTATGCACTCCCAAGCTAAAGAAGGATTATCCATGTGATTTGGCTAAATATTATTATTTAGCAATGGTCTAGGCTAATTAGTACTTGGCCTAGGATTAATGGAGATGGTATTAACACTACCCCTACAATATGACCTACAACTCTATTGTAGTCATGTGCAACTACATGATAGGTTTATTATTTGTTACCATTCTAGCCTTGGTTTTGTCCATTATTTTGTCATTGTGGATTTTTCTATTGATTTTATTGGTTCTACTGGTTTGACCTTTGATTTTGATATTGTTGATTTTGTAATTGTATTGGCCATTGTTATTGTTGTTGATTATTCTATTTTTATTGATTGTTATGTTAGGGAAAAGGATTTTGATAAATCCAAAGAGTTTTATTGGAAGTGGAAGCATCATTATCCAATTTTATCTCCCCATTCTTCAACACATTCTCAATTAAATGCTTGATTTGGACACATCTTCATATATTACACCCATTGACCCAATGATAGTCACAAAATTCATTTTCATGGTACCAATCAAGGTAAGGAATATCTTATAGATAATGTTTTGGTATGGGCTAACTAATCATATTAGTGGTAGCAAGCTTATGAAATACAAACTCAATAGGTTCTCCTATGTCACTAAAGACATGACATGTAGGGATGGTTCTTCTAGGATGAGGGGTTTGCAATGGTAAAGACTATTGTATTTGTTGTATAAGTCTTAGTAGTTACACTTATGGCATTGGTTGGAGAGGTTATTGGGTAGGAGTAAGCTAAAAATTGGGTGTAGATGATGTCTGCATAATTTGCACATGATAAGATTTGGTTACTCTATTTCCCACAACATACCTATTTTGGTTGAATTGCTTTGATCTTTCATGATTATTAGATTGTGATAGTTGCAATGCTTGTACTTAGATGGGATCTTGGTCATTTCCATGGTTGATACCTTGATTTTAATTAGTTTAATTAAGCTTGATAACCCCTTTATTGATGAGCACTCACTCGATCAACAAACCTTTATCAATGATCTCTTTGAATGTATGTGCACATTATAGTTCCAAATGATAGGCTATCTCACTATGAAAATTTTTAGTAAACAGAGTGGCTAATGGTTTATCTAGTAAACTATGGGTGAAATAGATTGCAAGGGCTTTCCATCATTATAAATAACTTAGAAAACTCTCCCTAGCTTTTTGCTTTGCTTGTGTCAGGTCCACTAATGAAATCTCATGCTCGAGATTATAGGAAAAGTGTTACAAAAATTTATCAAAAATATCATCAAAATCTATTGCTAAATTCTTGAGAAACTTTAAAAACCACTCCAAGGCTTGTCTAGCTAGTCTCCTTGGAAAAAATAGCAAAAGGTATATGTCACTATATGCCACTAGTTGACATGCAACAAAGAATTAAGTCAAATGAGCTTTAGGATCACCTTTCCCTTTATACTTATCAAATGTGGGTGGTCCATATCTTGGATGAAATGGTATATACAAATAATCCATGTTGAATGGATAGGAACATATGTCATCCAATTTGAACTTCTTAGTTTGCTTCCCTGCTTGAATGACAACAATTGCATCCTTCATCTATTGCAATTCTTGGGATAGGAAACTAGATAGAATATTGGTTTGACAGAGAATATTGGTTTGGATATATGGTTAGGAGGTCACAAGTGGAACACTTTGACTAGGGTATGATGGAGACACCTATTGGGGTATATTGGCTTGGTTGGGAAATGGACCAAGATACGCATATGGGGATTGGGATGCACTTGAAATTACATATTTGGCTTCATGATATTCTAGTTTGAGTTGGTGATAAAGGTTTGACCTAGGGTATTTTATGGTTGGGATGAAGGGATGTAACTCTACTATGCCTACTGTGGTTGCAAAGGGACATGTTGTCGACTAATTGAACCTTATTATTGAGTAGGAACTTGTGGACCAAGACCCTATTTCTATATTTGTGACACATTTTAAACCAATGGTTGTCTAGTAGGTACCTAAGAAACATGATGACCTCCTTTTTGCATGAATCCTTGTAAGTGAAATTAGGTTACAAATTCAACATCTGTCACTGACCAATATTCACATGTTATTGACTAGTCATTGCATGGTTTTGAATTGGCATATTAATCTATGACTAAAGAGGTATGTTTGTCATTACTTGGTAGGGTATAATATTAGTTTCCTTTGGTTGGGGTGGAATTATACTTATCCTCTATTATATTGATACACTAGACTATGTCTACTATTGTGAAATACCACTCGCTAATTATTGAGGGGGATTAGGATTCATCACATTCTATTGTTGAGGCATAACATTAGGCATTGTTTGATTATCTAATCCTATAAGTTGTACACTTGAGGAAGTGATTGGTTGATGCTTGGGTATATAAACTCATATTCCTTGGTATGATGATCAACTCATGGGATTAACTATAGGCACATGTTGTTGGCTAGTTGTTTGTGCATTAGTACCACTTTGATCAAGATTAGATGTTGTTTTTAAATTGTCTACTACATTTGTCTCACTATTCAGTGTAGAAGCTAAAGACACTTATTCAATAACTGGCATATGTATCAAGTTATCTATCTAAGTGGTTTGTAAAAATGGGACAAAACATAGATTTTCTTGTCTAGTTAATTCCATCAACACTCCTATTAAAGGTACTAGGTTGATGAGGGGCTTACTCACCATGTTCATCTAATTAAAATCACATGTTAAATTTAGGTAAGTTTGGTATGTTGTTTTCATTTGTTTAAAGTGATCTTCCATGATATTTTTGCCTTGATTAGATACATTAGGGTCTTAGTACATTGTTTGGACTAGAGCCATAAGATTTCTAGAAGAAGCATGTTGATCGTAAATGATATTGCAAGGCACTCTTACTAGACTTGTAAACTTTTATGGGGGAAGTCTGCTAGAAAGTTATCCCCTACCTCTATGGCCCTAACCAAATTCTCATCTTTATTTTATAACAAATGTTTCTCAAACAAAAATGGATCATACGTGGAAGTTATGTTGGTAGAGTATGACTGTTGAAGAACTAGCTCATCCATCATGGGTATTATAGCTATGTATTTCAGGTTTGCACTTGGTCTTGTTCTATGTAAGTTGGTTTTTTAACCAAATAGATAGCCAATGGATCTTGGTTTTGTGACCCTAATTAAGTATTATAAGAGGGATAAGAATCCATCTCATAAGCAATGTTATCCATATAGGGATCTTACACCATTTGTTTCTATGTGACTACATCACTAACCCCTGGATTGTACATGAGTCCACTATGAGTGTAGGAATACATGTTGGGATCCATAGTCAATGCTTTGTGATAAAAGGTCAAAGAGTTATTCAAAATCCAAAAAGGATAAAATCTAAAACAAATAATGCCTTCAACTTGGTCTATATTTGTCAAAAGGATCAAAATATATATGCAAATATTTGTGAGGAAACAAGCTAGGATAAAATATCTAACATTTCACCATTCACACAAAGATAAGCAAGTAAATAGACCAAAAAATTGAAATGCCAAACTCTAAGGTTGAAGTGTTTCAAATTAGTCTAATCTAGGAAATTAAAAGTTGTTAGGTCTTTTGTCCAAATGTGACTTCAAAATCTAGGCTCAAACAAGGCATGTGATAGGACTTTTGGCCAAACAGTGTCAAAATCTAGACTTTGAAAATAGATGAAAGTATTAATCTAACAGATTTGAAACACTTCTAACAAACACTAGGCATTTGATTCTTGGACATGGACTTGGTCAACTAGGTATAAGGTATGAAATAAAAGGCAATTTATCAATAGTTTATTTTCTCATAAATAATGGTATAAAACTTGATTCTTTTTTATAAACAAGCTAGACAAAGGTGAACGGTATAATTGTGCTTTAGACAAAGGATTAAAAGTACACTTGGATTGATTTGAATATGTAAGAAAAAATTTGGAATTCTATGTAATAAAGTCCATGAAATAATTTTTGAAATTATTTTGGTAGTGTAACGATGCTAGATGACCCAAAAGGTGTGATAAAAAGGTTTGATTTAAAAACTTTCTAAGGAAAAGGTGCTTTTCTACAATTTTGACAGCATAACACTTCTTTTCTTGACTCAAAAATGTTGTGGTGCATAGACTTAAAGTGCAAGTGTTTAGCACAAAATGTCTTAAGTCTATCAAGTGAGGATAATGATTATGAGTCTTAACAGCCTTCAACCCAAATTGGAAATTAAACCTAAGTTTTCTCAAGTTTAGTGCAAATGGTGAACCCACTTAACACATCATCCCTATGAACTTGTAAAAGTGTAATTTAAAATTTAAATTAAAAGTGAAGGACTTAAAAAACTTTGGTAAAGGTCTAGACTCAATTAGGCAGCATAACTTCACCAAAGTGGATGATATGACTCTCAAGCTTCTGATGAAATTTGAACAAGGCAAATGGATGATCTCACGTGGGTAGCATAACACCTCTTTATTCAAATAAAAATGAGGACCATGTGTTTGTTTTGGCATTATTTTTTTACACCAATTTTTGACTCCAAACAAGACTTTAATCTAGGATAAGACCAACTAATTAATGACCCTTAGATCCTAAACCGGCAAGGTTGTTTGGTACTATTAGAATCTATCAATATACATCATTTGAGTCATATACTACGACATGACAATACTGCAACATGGACCTTGAGGCACACCTTTCACCAAAAATACTTCCATGGCAAGTGGGGATTTGTCTAAATTATAACAAGTTTCTAAATGATCTAGGGGAATCAATTACACAATGACTTTCACACCAAACAATGCAAAATAAAATCATTGATTTTGGGTCTGTATCACTTGGCTTGTTAAAAAAAGTTCTAGTCTTTTTTGCAACCACTACATCCTATTGTTCACTCAATGTAGTGATATGTCCAAAGTGCCACTACATCTTATGTGCAACTCTAAAAGAGTAAAATGAAGTCAATGTTAGGAGATGAAACCCCAAGTCAAAGCTTCCCTAAAGAACTTGTGGGAGGTGATGAAGTCCCCCTCACAAGACAAGATGCATAAAAATAAAGAAAGCATGAAAGTAGAAAGACTTTAAGGTCATTTTCAAGGTCACCCAAACTTTGATGAGTTTTTGGGGAGTGATTTAGATGACTTTATTTCTAAGCCTTTGACTAAGGTAATTGCAATAGGAAGGGTGCTTTTAATTCCAAGGGGTTACCTATAGGGGAAAAATTAAAGAGCATACATGAAACACCCCTCTTTTTTCCAAACAATATTTGATTTAAACAACTATTGCAAACAAGAAATGTTAGAAAGATGAATTCATTTTTAAGCACCAAATTCGAAAGATTGAGTGGTGTTCATTTGACCCCTTGGTCTTAGTTGTAACTTTGAAAACTAATGCTAAAAAAACTTATTTAAGTACCCTAAATGTTACTTTAAGAACCAAAATAATGTTCCTAATTCATTTTAAATCATGCAAAATATGTTCTAAAACATGATTTATCAAACTTGAAATTGGCTAGCTACATGTCTACCCTCAAGGCATCACCCCAAAAGTAAATATATTAGATTAGAAACATTTTAAATGGATTTTCAAAATTTTGTAAAATATTTATGAAACTTGAAGCTAAATTAATTCCAAATTCTAAAAATTTAGGAAAAAACATGTGGTTTTAAAAAAAATCATCCAAAATGGAGTTTGTATGACCCCAAACCAAGCATTTTAAAATGGCTCTCAGGTTTGTGTTTTTAAGAAAACATAGTGACCGACATCATTTATATACCATTGATGTCAGAAATGTCCAAATTAGATCTAATCGATGTCATTTCTATGAATTGATATTGATTGAGTCAAGTAACTGATGTCGGTATTTCTTACTGACATCAGTTACTTTGTAAACCCGTGGCAACAAAAATGACAAAACAAAGTTAGAAAATCAATTTTCAAGATTTTTAGTGATCCAAATGAAGATTTTAAAGATGCAAAATTATATTCTTCATGTTTTGGATTCATCTAGTCCCACTGATCATGCCATATGTGATCTAGGAATTTGACTCAAGAGAGGATGGTTAGTATGGTGTTAGTTCTAAAATGAAAACAAAATGAAACAAACACACTAATAGCATAACATCTCTAGCCCTAGACACTAAGGAAATCTTAGTTAATAATCATGAATGAAAAACACAACTAAAATGCAAAATAAAAACTCTTTTACCTTCCTTGGATCCTAAAAAATGCTTATTGTGGTGGCTTGCTCGACTTGTGCTCATTAAGTCCTTGGTAATGGAAGCTTGACAACCTCCATATCTCCTTGGCACCTTTTGCTTGTGGCTTGGATTGGATTGTAATCAATTTGGCATTATAACACTAGTTTATTGAAGCTTTTTGGAACCAATTCTGTATTATAACTTTGCACTAATTAAGCTTAGAAATGATGTTGTGAGGCCTCCTATTTATATATTTTTGGATTTGATTAGAATCAACTTCAACCATCCATCTCAAGATTGAGATGTGTGGTTGAAGATTAAATCATTTTTTAGAATTAAGTTTGTAATTATCCTCATCATGTCATTGGAAGAAGGAGAAATTAAGAGGCATGGAGGGCATCATGAAAGGCATTAATGAGGCATGGAGGGCATGAATCCTGATACTTATGGCATTTATGGCCAATGGATGTCTTCCCAAGAAATGAAGTCACTTAATGATGTAGATATTCAATATTCATTTCCCAAAAAAATATTCAACAAGTTTCCATGGAATTTCATATTAGGCCTTGATTTGGGTTAATTATCTCTTAGGCATGATTAAGCACATTATGTACAAACAAATTACCCAAATTGATCAAAATGCCATGTTATTGGTCCTAAATTTGACTGGATTGGAATTGGAAGTCCACATTAGATGCATTGGATGCATATTTCCATTTAGAATGTTTCTAGTAACAAATAACAAAGGCACAAGTCTTGTGCAAAATATTTGATAGGAAAGAATAGTCTAGAGCATGTGGATGCAAATTTGGCATTTTAACTCGAAGTGAACTGATCAAAGTTAGTTGGCCCATAAATTGTAGAAACTAGCGAAAACCCTGATTGGAGGTTATCGGTGGCCAGTTTTAGGTGTCTACAAACAGATATACTAGTTATGGAACTTTTCCTTTTTCATAACCAAGGCCAGATCTCTTTTTTGAAGGATTTTGAGAGTTGATCAAATCATCAAGAATCTTTGATCCTACTTTCAACTTCAGACCTTTATCTATTTGATCTTTACCTATCTCAAGTTCTTTTCTCAAAGCCACTATATTTACTTTTAACTTCATGCACTCATCAGATTTAGATTGTAGTTCAAGTTTGACCACATATTCTATTATTTTAGCCTCTTAAACTTCTATCTTTAGTCTAACCACCATCTGATCATATTTTTCAATACTTTTGGACACTTTTTCAATCTCCTTTTATCCAAGTTTCTTTTATTTTGAGTTATCTTTTCTCAACTTGTCAATTTCATCTAGAGCATAGATGAGTTCACACTCTAGATCCACTTCTCCTTATTCATTTGAGTCTTCAACTACTTATTAATCCATATAAGCTGATCCAAATTTTATGAATAGGACTTCCATTTTCTTAACCACAAATCCATAGTCATGGTCATCATCATAACTATCACAATCATCCAATGAATCATTATTTTCTTTTATATATAAACCTTTCTTATTTTTGAAGAATTTCTTCTTCTTGGAATAGTGGGGTTTCATATTTTCACTATCCTCTTCTTGCTCAGAGTCATAATTTTTTTTATAATGGCATTTAACATCAAAATTCCCTACTTTACCATAATTAAAACATTTAAAGGGTAACTTACCTTTGTACTTTCTAGACCCTCTTTTTAATATTCTAACAAAGTTGGTTTCTTATTAATTAGTATCCTTAGATATAGATGTGGGTAATTATACCTTTAATGGTTTGGATGCTTTGAATGTATCTTCTCTCTTGAAGTTATCTATTTCTCCCATTCTTATCTCATAGGTTGTGAATGTTCCATGCAGCTCATCAACAATGAGTTTATACAGATCTATTGCTTCCTCTATTATAAAGATTTTTGATTCATACCTTGATGACATAGATCTTAGGACCTTTTTTATAATGACCAAATCTTTCATCTCTTCTCCAAGGCCTTTGATTGCATTGACTAGTTCATCTACCCTAAGGATGTAGTCTACAATCTTTTCTTATTCATTCATTTTAAGGCTTTTAAACTTGCCTTTAAATGTTTGTAGCTTGGCCTACTTTACCTTTTCATCACCTTCATATATGATCTTTAATTTTTTCCATATATCTTGTGATTTTTGATAATGAATCACTTTGAGAAACTCTAAGTTAGACAATCCACATAAAATAGCATTCTTAGCCTTAGCATTTCTCTCATATGCCTTATTTGAAGCCTGACCAATAGGATTTGTAGTAGGGGTTGTATATCTATTTACAACAAACATCCATACATCAAACCCTAATAAAGATAAATATTCTTCTATTTTAATGCTCTTAAATACATATTTTAATCCATTAAAGAGAGATGATTTGTTTAAGGAAGAGCCTTCTTGACTAGCCAATTATGTTCACGATCCAAGATCTACCTGAGCTACTTAAGCTTCTTCTAAGGAACTAGGGCTTTGATACCAATTATTAGGACAAAAATATCTATTGATAAGGTGGTGAATTAGTAGATTGGCTAATTTATTCCTTTTAAAAACTTTCAATGCAGACTAAACATATATGCAAAGATCACATACACACAAATATGCATAACACTAGATATATCATCGAAAACCTAATATAGGAAAAACAACCATGAAAATAACTACTAGAATCTAATATTATAATTTAACCTCACAACCAATAACCTCATTGATTACAATGTTTAAGGGCACCAACCCTAAGGAGACACCAATCCCCTAATTTAAAAGCACCTACTCTAAGAAAGTATTTTTCTTAATTTTTACCTATTTCTTAATTTTGAAAGAAGATAAGAAACTAATAATAAGGGTACGGTATAAATACCTTTGGAAATACATGCATAGTCCAAATGAATATGGATAACTCCTCTTTAGCTAGGAAATAATGACCTATAAATAAGAAATCACTAAAAAAATAATTTGTTAGCAAGATAGTTGAGTGGACTGCCTAGTGTGAGCTAGATCTAAGAAACATACACTTGCTAGGAGGCTATCAATCTACTGTTGATAAAAATCAAGTTAAAAATGATAAATTAAAGTACTTTCATAAATTAAATTAAAGTAAATACAAGAATAAATTATAATTCTTGTTAAATAAAATGATTAAATATAGCAAAATCAGGTCAAGACTTATGTTAGAGTGAGTGAAGTCAGGTTTAGAAAATCAAAAAAGGATCTATGAATAGGTAAGACATAGAAATTTAGGTTTGGGTGGAGGTAAGGGATTGAAACTAACTTGTTATTTTTTACCATGGTTATCATCAGTAGTTATGAGCACCATCAACAGTTGGGTTGACCGTTGGTGGTTGGCTAATTGTTGATGGTTAGGGGTGACCATCAATGGTAATGCTAACTATTGATAGTTGCTTGTAGATTTTTAAAGGATTTAAAAAAGAATTTTAGAATAGGTAGGTGGTTAGATAATAGTTATATTAAGGATCTAGTAGAGAGGAAGTAAGGCACAAACATGTCTAATTAGGTCAGGGAGATTAGAAATCAAAATAAGAAAGAATAAGTAAAATATACCTATAGCTTGCTAGATGGTTGATAGTTGAAGGCTAAGGCAATTTCATCAGAGTAATATTAATTTAGCTTCAAAATAAAATTTAGTATAGGTTTGGGTCTATTTTATTTTTGTTAAGTTACTGAAGAAATATTAGATTTTAGAGAGCTTGAATACTTATGTGTAATGAGATTTGATAGCTTGAACATGGATCCTTTTCACCTCCCACTCCCCTCTTTTTATAGGCAAAGAGAGATGGAGGATGGAAGGTTCCCTAGAGGGTGAGGTTGTTGATCCTGATGCTTGGAAGTTTTTTATCACCACATGAATTTAACATATTAAATTTTCCCTCATTATCTCATACATAGCTAGTGATGTGTTAGAAGGTGAGGACCTAACCATTGATGGTCAGGCTAACCATTGATAACTAAGTTAAACGTTGGAAGTCAAATGTCTGAGGGTAAAAGGGTCAAAGTAAGTTAAAAGGGATTGGTTAAAATGTTAAGTCCATATGTTGATGAGTTGGCTCAACTAAGTGCTCAATTAGACTCAAGGTCCAATAGGGGTCTTAAGGTGTTTTGACAACTAGAACTATCATGTGCAATTTTCTAATGTTTACATTTTACCCCTTTTTGTTATGTGGCTTTAAATTAATAAGCTACAAAATAAAGATGGAGTGTTGGTCAAAGGTCTGATTGCCCCAAGTAAGGGAGGAGGTGTTTCCCCTCAAATTGGGAGTTGATGAGGTGAAACCAAAATCAAATTAGGGTTTGATAAGTGGTATATGGTGAGTCATGAGGTTGATGACAAAAGGAGTTAGGCATTTGAAATGAAAACATGTGCATAAAATTTGAATAAGTGTGATAGTTAATATTATGTAAATACTAAATTTTCTAATGTTGGTAAAAATAAGGTCAATTTTATAAGAACAAGTGATAGGCTAACCCATCCACAACATTGGTCACAGCTGATCAGGTTACTCTATAAGTCTTCTAGATAGGGTCAGTGTTTTTGTAGGTATCCTAGGTAGAAAGTGCTCCCTTGAAAAACATAAATGGTCTGGTCATGAATAAGGTGGTGTAAATTCAAATGTTTAACATGTCAAGGTTGGTCGGTGTGGTCAAAAAGACCAAGCAAGGTTGTCACAAAATATGTGATAGTTTGGGTCAAAAATAACCAACATTGAGGTGGACATGGTTGTGTGGTTGGTTAGAGAATGGTAATATCCAAAATTTTAAGTTTTGGTTTGGGGGAGAAAGGTACTCTCTAAGTTTTGGTTAGTGGTGTTCAAATGGGTTGTCCCATTTTAATGTACCACTTGGTTTAGTTGGATAAAAGGTTTGGTGGAGAAGGGTAATCTCCAATGGTTGGGGTTAATGGAGAAGTTACTCTCCAATGGTTTATATTTAAGGTAAGGGTAAGGTTATAGAAGGGTAATCTCTAAAGTTTGGGTTTGGTTTGGTGGAGAAGGGCTCTCAAAGGTTTGATGGTTTGGTAAATTGGTTGGTTAGTTTAATGGGTTGGTTTCAATGACTCAAAAGGAGGAAGAGATGTCTTCCTAAGTGGTCATAAAAATATAAAAAGGAGGATAAATGCACCAATTAATAAAGATAATGATGTAAATATGGGTGGGTTTATCAACATAATCCCATGCCATGCTTTGGCTTTGTTATTAGTTTGATGGTTTAAAAAAGGTAGTTTGATCACATGGTGTCAAGTACACTAAAAAATCCCTTGATTTTTGGAGTACAAATGGGAAGATGGAGGATAGGTAGTGGGTGATAAGTAGGGTAACCTTATTTTGGGGATGGCTTGCCCCTTTTATAGGTGGCATAATAACCATGATAGACAAGTATATGTTGTATGCTAAGTGTAGACTGATCGATGCGGGAAGTCTACTAATGCCATTATGAAAGTTGATTGTAGATTTTTAGGGATTGATTGATGTTTGATTTTGATATAGGGTATGGTATTACTTAGTTTGATATTTTTGGGAAGTTGATCAATGTTGGAAGCTTAAAATGATTTTTTTATACCCATTTGATTTAGCCATCTTCAATAGAGTGGTCTAAGTTTGGGTTTATCTATTTTGATAGCTACGCTTCAAGGGAATAGTCTATCCTTTTTAAAAAATTAGTTTTGGGTAGCTATCCTTCAAGGGAGCAGTCTACATGCTAGAGATGTCGATCTAAGTGATATTTTGATATCCATAATTATTTATATGTTGGCTTAGAGATGGAATGTCTATATAGGTCTAAGGTTTTCCTTTATGAAGGTAAAGCCATAACACAAAGAGGTTTATGATAGGTAAAAGAGGTGGTTTAAGTGATAAAGACCATGGGAATCCATCTTTAAAATTTTGTAAAGTACCATGAGGATTATGCCATGGGTAGAGATGTGGTATCCATGCTTAGGACTAGGCTAAATTTTTTATGGATAATCACATGATCCTATTTTTAATCAATTTTTCTTAAAGATAAGGAGATGAAGGTGATTGAAAACAAATTATGAGCTTAAGTTAGACATAAGATGAAAAGGAACTTGGTTTAACCAGAGAATAGGCATGCAAATGCAAAAGTATTTTGAGGAGGTTGAGGTTCTAATCTATCCCAAATCTAGGCTTGTGTAAATGTTTGATATCAATTATGAGAGTAGATGTCCCCTAGGTACTTTTTGATACTTGATTAGACATGGAAAATATTTGGGTAGACAAAAAGGTGCTGCTAGTTAAGTGATAGTCTAGTGGAGAAGGATAATCTCCAATGGTTTGGGGGAGAAGGTGACTCTTCAAATAGGTTGGGTGGTGTCCAAATGGGTTTTTCCAATTTGAGATACCACTTGATTTAGGTTGGGTTGATGGATAAAGTACTTTCTAAATGTTGGGGGAGAAGGTGACTCCCAAATAGGTTGGCAGAGAAGGGTAATCTCTAATGGTTGGGTGAAGGAGAAAAGTAATCTTCAACAATTCAAGGTTGGTTGGTTTGATAGGTTTGGTCGATAGATTGAGGCAAAAATCCCAAAGATTATTTTGGTTAATTTTTAAGGTATGATTTGGTTTGATAAATGGTCAAAGCCTTATGGAGGGAAATTCCACCAATTTTATCTTTCTATAGATGTTTGAAGATGGGAAAATGATCTCAAAATGAAGTGTTGGTTAATAATAGGGTTTTATGAGGGGTGAAGATGACTTCATCCTCCTTTCAAAAAGGGGTTGTAAGTTTTTATTTGTTATTATTTAGTAGGTGGTGGTTCAGGTGTGATTTTCTCTATTGTATCAAGGATAGAAAAATGTTGTTGGACCTAATTTTGGTAAGTTAGGGTAGGTTAGGGTAGCTTTTGGTAGGTTTGATAGGTTGATCTTAGTTTGGGTTGTTAGATAGGTTGGTTATGGTTGAGTTAAAAGGTATGTTGATTTTGGTTGATTGAGTTGGTGTAGAGGTTGGTTGGATTGGTTGAGAGAGGTAAGATAAATGGTTGAGTTAGTTTGTTGGCTGGGTTAGTTTGATTGTTTAATTTGGCTAGTGAAGTGAGGTAGGGTTAATGATAGGTAAATTTTAGGTTAATGGTTGTTAAGGTTGGGTTGATAGTTGGTAAGGTAGGGTTGTTGGTAGGTAAATTTAGGTTAATGGTAGGTGAGGTATGGTTGATGGTAGGTTCCACAAAATTGGTAAGTGGAAGAGGTATGTTGGTTGGTTCTACATGCATAAGTAGAAGAAGTTGGTTGGTTGGTTGGTTGGTTCCACCTAGGTAATTGGAAAAGGTGGGTTGGTTGGTTCCACATGGGTAAGTGGAAGAGGTTGGTTGGTTGGTTCCATATGGGTAAGTACAAGAGGTTAGCTGGTTGGTTTCACATGGGTAAGTGAAAGAGGTAGGTTGGTTGGTTATACATGGGTGAGTGGAATAGGTTGGTTGGTTATTTCTATGTGGGTGAGTGAAATAGGTAGGTTGGTTGGTTCCACATGGGTGAGTGGAATAGGTTGGTAGGTTGGTTCTACATGGGTAAGTGGAAGAGGTTGGTAGGTTGGTTCTACATGGGTAAGTGGAAGAGGTTGGTTGGCTATTTTCACATGGGTGAGTGTAAGAGGTAGGTTAGTTGATTCCACATGGGTAAGTGGAAGAGGAAAGTTGGTTGGTTCCACATGGGTAAGTGGAAGAGGTTGGTTAGTTGGTTAGTTATACATAGGTAAGTGGAACATGTAGGTTGGTTGGTTCCACATGGGTAAGGGGAATATGTAGGTTAGTTGATTCCACATGGGTAAGTGGAAGAGGTTAGTTGGTTGGTTCCACATGGGTAATTAGAAGAGGTTGGCTGGTTGGTTCTGCATGGGTGAGTGGAAAAGGTAGGTTGGTTAGTTTTGATGGGTGAGTGGAAGAGGTAGGTTGTTTGGTTTAATATGGGTGAGTGGAAGAGGTAGGTTGGTTGGTTATAAATGGGTGAGTGAAAAAGGTTGGTAGGTTGGATCCATATGGGTAAGTGGAAGAGGTTATTTGGTTGGTTCCACATGGGTAAGTAGAAAAGGTAGGTTGGTTGGTTCCACATGGGTAAGTGGAAAAGGTAGTTTGGTTGGTTCCACATGAGTAAGTGCAAAAGGTTGGTTTGTTGAATACACATGGTTGTCTAGAAAAGGTAGGTTGGTTGGTTCTTTGATTGTGATTTTGAAAGAAAGTTGAGAATTTTACAATTGGTTAACAAGTGGTTAGGTAAGATTGATAAGTTGGTTTGATATTTTTTGGTTGGATGGAAGAGAGGATAGACCAAATCTCAATTTTGAGATCAAAAGGGCTACCTCAAAGTGAGTTGGGTTAGTTTATATGATGGTTTGGGTATGTAACCCAATAGTTAATGAGGTTGGATAGGTTGAAGTTGAAGTTGGTTATGATAATTGTTAAGTTAGTGTTGATGGTTTGTTGGTTGAGTATGATTATGGTTAAATGGTAGCTGATAGGTTATTAGTTGGTTTTAGTTAAGATTTGATTGGTTTTAGGTCAGGTTTGATTGATCAAGGATACCATAAATAGATGACTCTAACTTGATTATCTGATTCATTAACATTGTAATCAACTCAGGTGGTAGTTGATAGTTTTTTGGTTGGTTTTAGTTGAAGTTTGATAAGTGATAGGTAAGGTTTTATGGATTTTGGGTGATGTTAGGTTGGTTGTTGATGAGGTTAGGTTGGTGGTGGGTAAGGTTAAGAGCATAAGTGGCTCATTATGCAAGGTATCTCTAAGGTGAGATGGTTTTTTTCCAAAATCCTAGCAAAGTTAGGATCTCTAGGAGAGAATATAGGTTGGTTCCCCATTGGACAAGGCAATGGAGGCAAGATGTTGGAAGGTAGATTTTTCACAACTCAAAGTAAAGAGAAAACAAGAAAAAGGCAAAACACACACTAAATTATGCTACCTCATAAGGTTATTTTTAGTCTCTCTTTTGGCTTATTCTTTAAGTTAGAAAGAATGTTGGAAGACTTGGCTTGTAGAGTGGGTACTAAAAGAGAAGTCTATGGTTGTTTTTGAGTTATTTATGGTTCTCAAAATCTGTATTGAAATTTAGTATGTGGCTTAATATTAGGGCCTTCCCCCTCACTTCACACACTATAGTGATAAGGGTGTCAGGTGCTTAGCTAAGATATACTAATTTTTAGAGTTTAGACTCAACTAGAGAGCTGAGTTTTGGTTTCTCTTTTTGGTAGTGAATTCTAAGTAAGATAGCCAAAGGGTGAGGTTTTACCTCTAGGTGATGAAATCCTAATCAAGCCTTATGATAGGTGTTAAGATGTGTTGATTGATAAGTGGTTTGGAAGAGTGTGTGATAAAAAAAATGAAACTATGATTGATTACTTTCACCTTTAAGTTACTAGATGAACTAAAAACAAGCAAGCAATCAATGTATGCAAGATTTATTTTATACCCAAAATAAATTTCAGATTTTGTTATATAATCATAGAATAAAGGAAAAAAGGGGACTAGAAGCAACTATGTCCCACCAAGCGTGCCAAAATGTTTCTCTTAATTTCTTCTCATTTATTAATTTTAGAAGAAGATAAGAAACTAGTAATAAGGGTGTGGTAGAAATACCTAATTGGTGATGCATGCGTAATCCATACGAAGATGAAGAAATCCTCTTTGGCTAGGAAGGAATAACCTGCAAATAAGAAAGCACTAACAAAAGTGGTTATTAGCAAGATAGTTGAGTGAACTGCTTAGCATGAACTAGATCCAAGAGGTATACGCTTGCTAGGAAGTTGTTAATCCACTATTGATAATAATCAAGTTGAAAATTATAAAATAAGGTACTTGTATAAAGTAAATGAAAGGAAATACAAGAAGAAAGCAGAATGCTTGTTAAATAAAATGACTAAATATATCAAAAGTAGGTCAATACTTATGCTAAAGTGAGTGAAGTTAGGTTTAGAAAATCAAAAAGGGTTCTATGAATAGGTAGGAAGAGAAAAATTTAGGCTTGGTTAGAGGTAAGGGGTTGAAAATAACTCGTTATTTTTTACCACAGTGATCATCAATAGTTAGGTGAACTGTCAATGGTTGGGTTGATCATCAGTGATTGGTTAATCATCGATGGTTGGGGGTGATCATCGATGGTTATGCTAACTATTGGTGGTTGCCTGTATATTTCTAAAGGTACTAAAAAAAATTGTAGAATAGGTAAGTATTAGATAATGGTTCTGTTAAGTATTTAGTGGAGAGGAAGTAAGGTGCAGATATGTCTGATCAAGTTATGGAGATTAGAAATCAAAATAATAAAGAAGTAGAATATACCTGTAGCTTGTTAGATGGTTGATAGTTGAAAGCTGAGGTAATTTCACCAAATTAAAAGTACTTTGGATTTAAAATCAAATTTGGTAGAGTTTCAAGTCTCTTTTGTTGTTGTTGAGTTACTGAAGGAAGAATGGATGTTGAAGAGCTTGAATACCTATGTGTAAGAAGATTTAATAGCTTGAACTTAGATCCTTTTCACCTCCTACTCCCCTTATTTTATAGGCAAAGAAAGATGGAAGATGGAAGGTTCCCTAGAGGGTGAGGTTGTTGATCATGATGTTTAGAAGTTCATTATCACCACATAAGGTGAACATATTAAATTGTGCCTCATTATCTCACACATAATTGGTGATGTGGTAAGAAGGTGAGGACATGACCATTGATGATTAGGCTAACCATCAATGGTTAAGTTGGCCATCGATAGTTTAATGTCCAAGTTTAAAAGGGTAAAATTAAGTTAAAAGGGGTTGGTTAAGAGGTTAAGTTAGTAGGTTGATGATTTGGCTTAAATAAGTGGCCAACTTTACTTAAGGTCTGATAAGGGTCCTAAGGCATTTTGACAACTAAAACTATCATGTGTAGTTTTATAGTGTCTATAGGAAGCACCAACTCCCTAACTGAGCACCAAATCATCTTATGGCACCCACCAATCAGATCTATATTCAAAATATGGAACTACAACTCTAGATTATAGTATTGGTTCATAAATGAATCCAATTTAATTCTCTATTAGAAGTTTGGTTTGTAATTGTTCATGTTCTACACATCTCTCTCTTTTCTTCTCTTCCTCTCTATCCATCTATCATTATGTCTCTATATTTCTCTATTTGACACACTTCATCGATCTCTTGCTCACTACCCCTCTCTCTCTCAATTTGACTCAATTAAAAAGTAATAGCAATAGCTCCAGTAGTATTTTCTATATCCTAGATGACATATATACAAGAATTTGATCTAGGGTTGTGTTTCTTATCTGTGTTCACACTTGTTTACTAAGACATCATGCCAATTTTGGACTTAGTTCATATTTATTAAACAAAAACTTTCTCACATCTTTAACTCATGATCCACTATTGTGATTCTTGGCCTAATTACTATTTTTAGCATATACTAGGCTCTAGTTATAATGCACATGCATTATTACGTAAATTTGATCAATCAACACATTCAATTTCATTATCTATTTCATATTTTACAACTTAACTGCATGTTCTTTCATGTTCCACTACTTAACCATTGAGATGAACAGATCTATAAATATTAACCATAGTTCTTAATTTTTGTGCCATGATCCAATGATCCTCACTCAATTTTCTCAACTTTAAAATGCACCTAATATATCAAGTTATATTAGGCTCACATGCTCCATTGAATTCTTATATGCTTTTGAGCTTTAATATTATAAATTAAAAATTCATCCATTATATCTTTTGATCCAAGCTCCTAAGTGGCATTCTATCTTCAAAGTTTCTTAAACTTTACCTCTATATAACATTAAACATCGACCACTTGTCCTCATCTCACTGCATCCTAACATCTTGGAGCAAACACACTCTGTCTATTTCTTTGAGATTTGCTTGAAATTTACCTTGTGTAAATTTGACTAAGTATGGGAACCATCTCAATATGCCTAGAAGGATAATTTTGTATAGATATATCTTTTGCCTCGATCAACTGGCTATTCATAAATTTAGACCATATAAACTAGGCATAATACTAGACAAACCCACATGCTTATTTTTTTCTAAAGCCTTCATTTATATGATATATAATGCCATTAATCTTCTCACTCATATTCTTCTACCACAGAGCTAACTATGCTTAGAACTACCTGGAAGGCCAACTTTTTTCATGCATAACTTTTGTTGTGCCTAGTTGCATGACCTAAATGTTAGTGCATAATATCCTCTCATATAAGGGATTCCATCTATATATCCATCTACTCTTGAAACCTTCGTACGTGTAAGATATGAAATCATCAAAATCCCTTATCAACTTTTCTTGCAACCTACAAATTTGGCTATGGGAAAATACTATCAAAATACCTGGGAGCCCAACTTTGCACATGCATATCTTTTATCATGCTACATCACATGACCTAAGATTTAGATCATAAAAACTAGGCACAAAAATAAACAAACCCATATGATCATTTTACCTTGACACCTTCATGTGTGTGAATGATGACTTCATCAACATTGTTACTTAGCTTTACTTGAACCTTTTTGCAAATTTGGCCAAGTACAGAAACTTAGTGAATTCTTTCTCAGTAGCCAACTTTGAATCCTCATATCCTCTAACATGATTCATCACATGACTTCAAATCTGGTTCATAAAAAATAGGTACTAATGTGATCACAACCATATGATCAACTCCCCTAGACTCATCCACATGTGGAAATGGTGACATCAACAAACTACCTATTTAGATTTTCCTTTCATAGACCCAAAATGTCTAGATGAACAAAATGAGGAGGATGAATTCCACTTATGCACATAATAAATCCAATCATCCTTGACCTTATCAAGTGTCTCAAGGGATTAATATGCCTAATTCATCCCCTAAAGTGTAAGAAGTGCAAAAAAAGTAGAATGTAAGAGTTATTCCTTTACCTCAATCCTCACAAACTCAAGATGGTGTTGTTACTCCTAAAGGATAGCCAAAGGTTGGTGTTTCTTATATCATCATTATTGATCAAATTAATAAGTCACATATGAATATTATCATGTCAAATGCATTGGTCATTCCTTGACAAAAATACCTACTTCAAGAAGAGCTATCTAATATCAACATTGTAACTAGATCAGCAATGAAAGAGAGAGCAATCCTAATGAATGAAACTCAACTTAAAGGATGGAAATGAGTCAAGAGTGATAATACTCATCTTTTATATATTTTTATAATTATATGTGAGTA